>JARYHS010014062.1:0-31634 GCA_031002005.1 Vandiemenella viatica | reverse complement strand
CTGACTCTGCTGTCTTCAAGTGCTACTTGGGTGCAGCCAGCTTCCATCATCCGGCAACAACGCCAACGCTGTATTGGCCACACTGGTACACAGAACGGAGCCATCTCCGACCGTTGAGAGTCTGCTGATAGAATGAAATATCTCAAGACCACCTTCGTATCAAGAAGAACCACTAAAAACTCTCGCTTTCCTTCCATATGTCCGGGAACACGTCGGGAAAAATTGGAAGACTCCGGCGCGGTATGGAATAAAAAAGTATCTTCCGGCCTCCCGCCAAGATACGTGGTATGCTGCGTTCGGTAAAAGATGACTTAGGCTTGAGGACACCTGGGATTTATTCCTTACCGTTTGAATGCGGCAAGGTGTAAATCGGTCAGACCACCAGAACGATCGAAGAGCGCCTTATCCAACACAAACGACCACTGATGCAACTGGAATAGTCTGCGATAGCCGAGCATGCCTTCGACGAAGAACACAGGATACAGTTCGACAAAACAGTAGCGCTGTCTAGGGCCTCTTCCTTCTGGGGCTCGGTCATAAGCGAGGCGTTGGAGATACGGCTAAATGACAACATAAATAGGGACGGCGGGCTCTATCTGAGCGAAGCCTGGAGACCAATCAACAGCTACAAAATACCTGACTAAAGGCTCGTTCGCACTGGGCGAGTAATTTAGTCGAGTGGCGAGTGAAAACGTGTGTGAACAATGAAATTTAGTCGAGTAGTTTAGTCGAGTGGTTTAGTCGAGTCGATCCATTTCGTTCTATTAAACCGGGCGAGTAGCACCCCCCACCACGCGCCACTCCCCCCACCACGCGCCACTAGACACTCGCTCAGCGGCTAACAAGTCTGAACTAATAGTTTTAGTAGATTTTTACTTTATCCATGATATATGGACTTTGTGAAAGTCTAACTGTTTTGAAATAATAAGGTATGCAAATAATTTTCTGCGACACAGTTACTTTAATAAATTATTATTTATTTTATTGATATGCGTGACGCGTTTCAAGAAATTATTCGTATTTTCGAACGCTATTTTATTACATTTTTGGTGTGACGAGTGCTCGTGTCATCTTCTGTTTGATGTTGTCCGGTTTTACTTTGTATTTCCTGAAATGGATATTTTGGATTGTGTACTAAACAGTTTTTACAATTAATAGAGAGTGGAATAATATTTTTTAAAAAAAATTTAATAAAATAGCGTTCGAAAATGAGAATAATTTCTCGAAACGCGTCACGCATATCAATAAAATAAATTAAATAATAATTTATTAAAGTAACTGTGTCGCAGAAAATACCTTATTAGTTTTAGTAGAGTTCGTTAGCTGCCGCAAAAATGTCGTTTCACTGGAACGAAGAAACAATTTCAAAATTTGTTTCTAAATATGTAGGACATGAATGCTTGTAGAATATTAAGTCCCTAACTATAAAAACAAATATTCTCAAACTATTCGTAGGGATCTTCTAATGCGAATTCCTTCAGAAGACAATTTCAGCTCCTAGTTCATTAACCCATTTTCGTACCCATTGCTTTTTATTTCTTTCTTTATCGCATAAATTTCTTCATCCATCTCTTATAAAAGAGCGCTGTATCAGCTCATTCATTTGATTGCGATGCAGCCTGCTGGCAAAATACCACGCTACTTGTGTACTGTACTCGACCGCAGTGCGAACGATTTTTGGTCAGTGGCGATTAATTTAGCTACTAAACTACTCGCCACTCGACTAAATTACTAGCCCAGTGCGAACGAGCCCTAAGACAGCAGAGCCAGCTGTCGAAACTTCGTGTTTTTTTACAATACCATACGGCTGGATACCCGAGAGGATTTTGTTTCATGGATACGCCGGGAAAGTCTCCAATCACACATCGAAATATTTGTTTTCTCGCAAATATTTTTACATCCTGGGATTCCTTCAATTCCCTCCTTCAATCGACATTTATCTCAACTGTTTATTTGTTTTTTATTTGAGTGAAATCCTTCGATTTTTCATTTTACATTCATCTTTTGATGCCATTTTTTCTTTTGTTGCGTTCTTAAAATTAAAAAAAAAATATCTTTCTTCTTTTGTTATAACTTTCATTGATATTTTCTCTGTTTCCTTAGAAATCTTTGCTTTATCTTTTGGCAATCTGTCTTTCTTTTCACAAATCTTTCTTTTCCACTCTAATTTTTGGCGTGAGGAGGGTTTATGACATTCATTTCTGTGACTCTCTATTTTATTTAACAAAATTGTTAGACTATACAACCCATATATAAAAATGCTTGTTTTCTCCAATATTCTTTCTGAAAATGAATGTGGCAAAATCCCTTAAACTTTGAAATTTCGACAGTTACTTTTTATGTTTCCTTACCACTTTGGTTGAGTTTCAGGTTGAAATTTGTTTACTGTTATGACTCTGTTCATGTTATTTATTTACTGTATTAAGTGCTCTGAATTACTCGTCTTTATAGGTTTTGAAAGATTATACACTCATATCAATTAGATACAGCAGAAGAATTAGTAACTCATGGAAGGGATTTCACAAACTAGATCTTAATTTCAGGCGAAAGTGAATGTGAAAATTTTCTTTTTTATATAATGGAGCAGGGGATTGGAATAAGCTACTGTGGGAAATGAAAAACATTTTACATGAAATAGTGAAGGAATTTAAGATAAAAATTCGTGAAATATGGAAGTGGGGGTGTCGGAAGATTGCACCCGAGTCATCTGTGTATTATAGAATTTAATATAAATTTCACAAGACATAAATTTAAATGTATCTTCTCAGCATACACTGACAAAAAATCATTAATTTAACTTAATTTAATTGCGATAAAGTGGTGGCGATTTCCCTACACAGCCATTTTTTCCCCTTTCCTGTACCCACCTACTTTTACACACCACAAATTTCAACATTAAATTTTTTCAGCATTTATGTTAAATTATTCGTAATCTCTCTTCATTATTTATTCCAATCCTTGCCCCCCTTACTTAGAAAATACTCCCACCCCCTTAAACTTGAAATTGGGTGCCAGTTTGTGGTCACGGTTATCTCTCCTGTTCCATGCACTGCTCCTAATTCTTAAAGCAATATCTATCCATGCCTCATCACCAATACACACCTTGTACACTCCAATGACTGTTTTCACTCGCCTCCTGTCTTCCAATGAATCACATGCAAGCTCCTTTATCTCATCAGTTACCGATTATGTTTTGTGATAATTTCTGGAGACAAATCTAGCAGCCCTTCTTTGCACCTCCCAATTCCTGGATTTGATACCCTAATTGTGGCCATACCACATCACCAAATTCAAATGATGGTCTGACCTAAGTTTTGTAACTCGGTTCCATTACTTCTCTGGTACATCCTCTCATCACTTTCTCTGAAACCTTTTCATGCTACATGTCTAATGTTTCCTGACCAATTTAGTTTGTAATCAAATGTAACCCGAGGTATCTACATTTCAAGCCTTCAAGAAGCAATTCCTTTCCCACCATAATCAACCTTTAATTTTTTTATCTGTGTACCTAATAACCTGGCTCTTCTTTTCTTCATGACTTACCCAGCTAGATATAGTCACCACATCATTCTGCAACTGATCACAGTCACCTGCCACTGACATCAAACTGATTGGCCTGTAATTTTGGATTCAAGTTTACAATTTTATTTTATGTATTGGTACTACTATAGCACTTTTTCAGTCCTCTGGTAAGCAGCAAGTATCCAAAGTCAATTTAAATAAAGTTTAACGATACAGGTAAAATGTCACATCCTGCTAGCTTTAAGACATCCAGAGTAATATTATCTACATCAGCACCTTTATGCTTTTTTAGCTTTCTTGGTTCCTTCATAATTTCTTCAGTATGTTTTTTTTTTTTTAATTTTATACTCTGCTCATTTCTAATTGTGTGGACAAGTTCATTCTCTGATTTACACCCTTCCATTCCTGAATTACTGTCTCTTAACAGTCTCACTAAACCAGTTACTTAAAATCTCGTCATTAATATGAAAATTTGACAAGTTAGAAAAGAATAAAATAGGAAGAAGTTTTAGGTTTCATGATGGATTTGGTAAATTTCATTTCACTACTTCATATAAGTCAGCTGCAGAAGCTTTTATTAGTTTACAAGAGAAACTTTCTGTCTCGACCATTCTTGTGTGATATGGGCTGTCATGAATCAAGTGGAAAAATTGAAAGTGCAGATGAACTTTGAACAGGCAAAATATCATAGCCGAAGCATGTGTGTTAATTTCAACATATGTTTATAATTCTCTTCCCTTGTATGTTGAGATTCAGTGTGGCAAATGCTGGACAAAGACATCAAAATAAACATAGGTCGAAAAAAATTATTTCGCATTCGCCATTTTGGAAGGTCCCCAGCTTGAATAATGATCTCGGTGGAAATTTTTATGGGCTTTAAAAACTGAAAATTACCTCTGGCAAAGTTTGGCTTTGTTAATGTGTAGCTGCTAGAGCATTAACCGATTTGAATTCCACGTCAGTTTGTAGGTTCCCTGTAACTGGTACGATTACCAGGTTAGGTTAGGCTGCTCTCACTAGGACTCAAAGGTAGTAAGAAACTGTTTCAACAGATCTTTGAGACCACACGAAATTATAGTCAATTACCAAACAAAGTTGTAAAAGGAAAGTATTTGACTGCGTAGCTTTACAACTGATAGAGAAAATTCAAAATACATTGAAATAAACTCTTGCCAAGATAGATCATTAGTATTGGTTGCGTAAAATTTATCACAGAGAAGCAACGTGCAAAAATAGTCTTTGTAATGCGAGTTTACACATACAATATTTTCTCAGTTGCTTGGTACTATGAAAAATTAAAACACACACACACACACACACACACACACCTAACAGGTCAAACGTCTTCCCAAAATAAGTTAGAAAGTAAATATATCCATCTTTTCCCCTAGCCGGTCTAGTGAATGTATTTCTCTGAGAAAGAATTGAATTTAAGAAAAGTCTTTTAATTAAAACAGTTGAATTTTCTAAATATTTATTTGATGACTGACTGAACTAACTAATTCGTAATTTGATGAAATGCAAAGATTAGTTCTTGCGTTTCTAAGTTTTCTCCGTCTTAGTAATGTTTTTTGACTTCCAACTGGTTAAAATCTAACCCTTCCCTCACCCCCACCCCCACTCCCACCCAAATTTTTTTTAAAAAACAACATTAAGCGCCTTTTAAAACTTTTTCCTGCATTATGTTTTGTATACTGGATGTTGGTTTTTCGTCGAGCAACGCTTTTGACATTTTTTGTAGCCTATAAGTTTGCAGGAAATTGATTGATAACCATTTTAACTTTCCATTATTCATAATGCACTTGATTAATGGCTGGCCATTGTTGAGTAAAAGCATGCAACTCACTACATTGTTTTACTTTCCACGAATGTAAGCTGTGTCAAGTATTATACTGTCTCTGGTGTCAAGTGTCCACAGATATGAATTCTGTATCATATTTTGTGGAGATATTTGGAAACTTAGGCCTATTACTTCTAATCACCTTTCTATCATCGTAGTTTTTATGACCTTTTTTTTTTTTTACTTATTTTGTGTAACTACTTGCACAGCCATATTTCATGGATCCTTTCGGTTTCTTTTCTCTCTCTCTCTATTGTACAATTCAAAGGAGTTAAAATATTTTAGATACAGGTAATATCTTAAATCTAGAACTCGATGTAAATCATTTCGAAAGAGTGAAGATTTGTTCTGCTTTGATTACAAATATAGTCACCGGTAAAATGAACTGAATGTTTTAATGTTAATGTTTTCATGACACATTTAGTCTTATTGCACTCAGAGTTTGCAAGTGGAACAGTGTTCACTTAAAAACTACTTTAGTAAAGTTAGTCCGAGGTTATTATATTGATAAACCACAACACAAGAAAATCACATTTATGTTCACTGGGATGTGATATTTTTAATTTTATTAAATTACGATGGAGTGCAAGCTCTAATTTACATACCCGTTCTTGTTTAGAACTTAAATTCTTCAAGTGTAATTTCCCCACCCGCTTATACTTTAGGATTTTTTGTTTTAAATTCTTTCATCTTTTTTGATAACGTATTAATCACTTGCTTGGTAATTTATTCCAGTCCACTGCATTGCCTACAAAAGAAAATTTTCGCACACCCCCTTATGCCTGAAATCAAGTACCAGCTTATGCTTATGGTCATCTTTTCCCTTACATGAACTACACTTAGTTCTTCCACCAGTATCTTTCTAAGCCTAATCTACAATATATGCCTTGCATGCTTGCAGCACTCTCTTCATTTTCCTCCCGTCTTCTGATAAATTTGCAGTCCCACTTCTTTATCATGTCAGTTACTGATTGTTTTGTGCGGTAATTTTCACAGTCAAATGTATAATTCCTGACTTGCACCCCATGCAAATACTGTATGTGATGCCCAAAATGTGTATTCAACATTACACCACCATAATCAAGCAATGGACTGAACAAAGTTTTATAGTCCAGTTTGCTGGTACATCCTCTCATCACTGTCTCCAATAAATGTAGAATTCTGAAACCTCTTCATACCTGATGTCTAATGTGTCCTTCCCAGTTGAGTTATTTATTTATATTACCACACTCAGCACAGGACCAGTTGCACTTGTTGAAGTGCCTGTAATAGTCTTGTTTTATAAAATAAAATAAGCCTATTACATTAAAGACATTTCTTAAAACAACTCACATACTGAACTAAATTGCATTGATTGATTCACATACTATTTTGTTCAAGGTTTTCATGTTTACTGGATTAATCATCACTATTATCTTTTGAACATATACTGTCAGTGTGTCTTCTTCTAGAGGCTGCATTTATCTTCAAAGCAATGGTCCATCTTCTACCAGCTTGCTAGGCCTGTCATAGTTTTGATGGGGGAAGTGGATGTGTTACCATCTTTCTGTGAAAACCTATAACTTTTGTTCTACTTATAATTGTATTTTTTGTTTCTGAAATTAATAGTTTATGAGGTGCAGATTGAGGACCATCGCAACATTCATCTAGATAATTACAGAAGCTGGTACATGGGGCTCTGGTTTTGAAGCTGGGCCCATTGTACCTCTCTGATCCACTGCTTATAATTTGCTTTAATTTTTTCTGCATTTATTTATAATTTAGAAAGGCATTTTCTTTGATTTTCTCATAATATTTTTGTACGATTAATTGACTTACATAATAACTTCTAGCTAACTGCTGTTCCATCCTTATTTATAACTGAAAATAAAGAAGTATGAAAACCCATCACTCACCACAGATGAAGACAGGATGGGTCTTACAAGTGACTAAGCTTTGATACACTCTACAGTATTTCAGTATAAACCTTAATCATGTTTAGCGGCAAAACAGTTCTGGTAAGGGTATTAGATTTACACACACCAAGACTCACCACATGACATAGTAGAAACTGACAAGATAGCGATGGCAGTGGTGAAGGGAGAAATAGGCGTTTGATAATTACGGGAAAATATAATCTCTGAAAAGGCCAAAAGGTAATAAAATAGAATTAAAAAAAATGGATCAGAAATGTGTATGCAAAATGATTCGTAAGTCTCTCTGGGATTGCAGACATTTATTGTGCAGTGGTTATAAAAGATATAGCATAAATGGTCATATCTATAGGTGCAGAATCTATCCAAATTTCTGATGTACCTTACACTTGCTCATTATGTATATCTTTGGTGATACAAAAGACATTAATTCTGTACTTCAGTTCATGTCACAAAGTCCCAGCATCTCATGGCCAATAGCAGTTTCCTTAAACTTGATGTACTAGGCACACACTATTTTGTCTTTTGGTAGTCCTGTTTGTTATTTTGTATGAAACTTACGTAATATCGTCACGAGTGACTCACATTTAGCAAATTTGAAGAGGCAGAAAAATTTCTGTTCACCACTGAATGCTATGTTGTTTTAACTTTACTGAAGTGGCTAAATCAAGGAATTTTCCAAGGCAACTAATGTAATCTGAAAATTGGACAGATTCTGTATCTAAAGATATTACAATTTTTGCTATATCTGCCATAGCCACTGCACAATAAATGTCCAAAATTCCAGTGAGACTTTTGAATCACTGTGAACATATAAAATACACACAAATAATAAAAATAAGTGATAGGTTTACTGGAGGGGATCTTCACTGGAGCTTAAGGCCAATTTGATGCCTGATGTCAAGAATATGTTGGTACACTAATTACCATCTGCATAACTCTAAAGGAGTAGTAGTATCAAGATAACCTGTGGCAGCACTCAGTGTGGTTTCCCTTATACTACTACCCCATCAGAACTCCATAGATGGGAACTAGTTTACTAACATATCCTTGATACCAGACTTCTGCCTAGCCTTAATCACTAACTGTATTCATTTATATATATAGTAGGAGATTAAGAAATAAAGGTGCTCCAAAATGTATACAATATAAATTTTGACAGGTTTACCAAAGAACAAGGCTGCTGCAGCATCAAACCACGGAAAATCACATACAAAAATCAAGCTTGAAATTTTCGGTTTCATAACCTTTCTTCTACTAAAGAGTGAGGTAGCTGCCTGGTGAGGCTGGCAACTAACTGAAGTCCAGACCCATGATAAGCAGCTTGTGATGAGGGAAACATCAACATGGCAGGAACTGTGGGTAGGAGTTGTAAAATGTCAAGCTTTTGCTGGGGGGCTAAGCAACACTGCCTTATCTCTGAACAATATGTTCTTGACCGTTAGCCTTCTGGTACCTTTAAGATTTAATTGATGTGGTTACCACACATTTGTAAATAAACCGCAAATGTGAAGGGTAAATTGAAATAAGTTCACTTGACACAGTTTTAAAAAAGTTCCTCCGCACAGTGTCGGTACCAGAATTTTGAATAAAGCAATTGTTCAACAGTTCCAAAGAAGATTGTAGGCAAAAAACATTCACTCAAGAAGAGAAAACTTTCATCAAGCCCCTTAACTTAAATGAAAATATGATTACGGCATTTTAAAATATAGTACGACTCCTAACCACTTGAAGCCAGCAGCACGTTACAACATAAAGTTAACTGTTTGAAATCTGCTGGAAGAATGAGCTACATTGCGACACGATGTTAACTGTTTGAAAACTGCCAATAGAATGAGTGCCAGCTCAGATGTCTGCCTGCTATTATTGGCTCGGTTGACATTGTGATGTCAGAAAAACCTACAAAAATTAATATCTCCAAATGTACTTGTTAGTTTAACTCACAACTAATACCTGGGCTTCTTGATATCTTATTCTATCTATTCCAATTTTGTTCAGTCTTCAAAAGGGTTTCTATCAAATTAATTTTAAATCCTCTTATGCCATTGGCCCATCAGCCTTGGCACAGTTTTCCTAACTATTACGACACTTAATTTCCAAAAACTTGTTTATCTTACAGATCCTTAAACTTTCTACATGATTCTATATAAATTTTTAACCCTCTTAATTTGCTCTATCTTCTGATATAAATTTCTTAATCTCTTTCAGTTAAAATTTCGATTTTTTCTCTTAATTAAGTCACTAATTACATTTGGCTTAGTTACCTTATGTTCAAAATACTCTAGCCGATGCTGAATAAAACTGGCGATAAAAGATCATCTGTAACTTTACGCGTTCCTTAGTTATTTCAACTTTTAGGTTTTAGTCCTCACTGACTGCGTGGCTTAAAAACATAAACAAATCAAATATCCCTTAAACTAAATTTTTCCGTGCATAATGAATACACTTTAAAATGATTCTTATCATGAGTTTTAGTAGTGAAAATGAATGCAACAAAATCCACTAAGGTTAAAAAACTACTTTATTTGAAATTTCTATGTTCCGCTAAAACAACTTTGGAAACGAATTATAAAGTCTGTAACTACTGGGAATAGCTTCTGGCAAGCTTATAGATATGTTACAGAGTTTGAAAGGGTGAACTTAAGAATTGTAAAATGAAAACATATAGTGAGAGCAAGTCAAGGTCACATGGAAGAAGATGGCAAAAAAGTGTTATTATTAACTAGTAATTTTTTATCTTTGATATGAATATATAATCTGTGTATATACAAACAATGAAAACAAAGTGTAAGAACTAGTTAATGAACAGCTCTAATGGGCCGAAGATGGAAGGGTTGAGGAATGGGTTTAGGGAAGGAAGATTAGTGGGTGTTATCTTAAATAAAGACCCGGTAGTTGTCTGGTACCAAATTTATACTGACACATCTCTGAACCTTCTCAGTTCAGAGATGCTGCTTCAGCCTAAGAGGACACCAATGCCATAGCAGGTAAAGCAAAAGTAAATACAGTTTGTCTGTGTCCATTCATTCCGATGGCCAGTGGATTTGTGGTCAGACCTGTGTTTGATGTAGGGGAATGGTTGGAGGTTAGTTGATATATAATATATGTGATTCATTTTTTACTTTATTATTCTACACTTCCCATAGTTATTGATTGCTTTCTTCTCTCCCTATGCCCTCCCCACTTTGATAGTGTGGTAATGCAGACCACATATGAGGAAGGAACTCATGAGGATCTGAAACCTTGGAGATGTAGAGCTAGGAAACTATCAGAAATCTCAAATCACTCAAGACTGATATGATAGTGCAAATATTTCAATTTTTTAAGTATGTTTGTAACATCTTTTGAGATTTAAACCTTATGTTACTTGGAGAATATTTTTTTATTTTATGTTATTTACAGTATCAAATTTTTAAATATTTAATTATTTATGAGATGGGTGGGTGCACGAATTTATGAGAGTTTTGTTTGATCATATAAGCTACCCCAGGTAGTTCCGTAGTTCGGACTCTATGTTTAACTGTATGTCCAGAGGAAAAGTGCTGGCTGCCCTACCTCTGACATGGTGGCTTATTATGCCTCCTTATGGAGAATGCAACGAACCTTTGGGTTTTGAACTACAGTAGGTTCTTTTTTTTTCACATAAAACTGCAGGGAGGTTGAATTAGCTGTGATGCACATTGTGCAGGATGTCCCATTTCATGCCTTCCCTGGATGTTTGCAGAGTTTAAATTTGGCAATGCTGGATGCAGTGACCTGTATTGAACATTTAAATCTCAAATTGTTGAGGTTGTGGTTAGTGCATTGAATATAGAGGTCTTTTGTACTTGTCAGTGGAGGGCATTGTTTGCTCAATTGTATATATATCAGAATTATAAATTATGATATGGAAATGGATCACATAAAAAAGACAAGAACACAAATGACATAACAATTTTTGCGTCTTACCCCTTTATCAACAAGAGAACATTACCGAGGGTGGGTGTTGTAGGAGACTGCCTCACAAGAGTGACTGTTGGCCAGGAATATAGTGGGGGTAAATTCAGAGTACTGGACAAGGGGTTAGTGATTTGAAGCTAATACTTGATCATGGCAACTACCTGCATATTTTACATTTCCTGGCTTCCTACATAGATTTCACCACCAGTCAACTAGCCATAAAAATGAATGGACACTGGCAAACAGTATTCACATGGAATCCAAAACTTCCTGTAACTGTCCATGCCATCTCATGCCAATAATTTTAATTCTTGTTCAAAGTCTGTGCTATCAGAGTCCTCCCAAACAGCAGCAGCTTCTCTGGACTCGGAAGGTGGAATCTTGCCATCAGTACAAACGGGAAAGGTAACCTCCTGGTCTCAATTTAAGATAATACCCAGACATTCAGTCATTACTTTTTTTCCCTCTATCCTTTCCTTGCCTCAATCCCCACTATCTAAATTGAACCACTACTAACCAGAGGTGATGTTTAATTTATAGATTCTTTGGTTTAAAATTCCTTTTTTTTAATTTTATTTTATTTACTTTTTTTTTCTTACTCAGATTTATGTAGTTAAGATTTTACTATATTATTCTCATATGTTTGCAATATTTTGCCATGATCAGGTATCAGCTCCAACGCACTGTCCCCTTCCCTGTTCTCTGTTTGAATTTACCCCTACCATGTTGCTGGCCAACAGTCACTCTCATGAAACAGTCTCCTATGACACCCACCCTCCATAATGTTCTCTTGTTGATAAAGGCTAAGATCAAAAAATGACTATGTCATTTGTATCCTTGTCTTTCTTCTGCCTTCACACCACACAACCATCATCTAAGGTAAGTGGTGGTTCATTTCCCTATACTAATTTGTAATTCCTTTTTGCTACTTAGATCCTATTATTTCATGGTTAATATATAGTTACACTATGTTCTTAATTTAGTATAATTTTGAAACGTTGAAATGAATCATTTTACTGGTGTTTGTATTGAACAATATCTATATAAATAACATAATCTAAGTTTCTATTTTACAGGATTTATTGAAAAGTTTTCAGCCTCTACTGTAGATCATCGAACACATCTTTCTATGCATAATGATAAATTATTTCACATGTCATTTTTAGAAACTTATCTGATCACCACAGTTTCTTAATATTTTGTATGTACAATATTGAAGCCATCTATTTCCTAGACAAAAATACTCTCACTGTCCTGCTGCGTAATAGAAGCCATTCGATTGAATTTAGTAAAAAATCTAATGCTAAAAATTAATCTTCACAATTAAAACAATTCAATGCAATTTATAAGCTTTGGTTTGTAATTACTGTGCGTACCCTCACAGCTTATATTGAGACATAATTGTAACATTACGATGTTTAAAGTTTATTATTAAAAAAAAAGCTTTAGTATACTATAAAATACTGCATAATCAATTTAGCAAATTTGAGAACTGTTCTTAGTGAGAAGGTGTTTCGCTCCTTGAATGCCTATTGTTTCAAATTAATTTGATTGTTATGGAGTGCATGGTCTGGTGGAAATTTCCCTGCACACCCATTTTTCATTTTCTTCTAAATGTTTTTCTTAAATTCTTAGAATGTAATTTCCCATCCTTTTTTCTTCTGACCTTGATGAATTTTAATTTTAAATCCTATCATTGTTTTTGGAAAACTATTCAATACTATCCTTGGTAATTTATTAACTGACTTCAAAAAAAGTGGAGGTTATCAATATGTCTGTATATTTGTTGTTATGTATGTTCAGCAATATCTTCACCAATTGCAAACCGACTTTAATGAATTTTTTTAGTGGATAGGGTATACCTTGAAAGTGGCCCCATATAAATTTCATTAAGACCCTTAATTTTTATAGAAACCAAAACTTTTTATTTGATTTCTATAGAATTTTGGACATGTATAATTTAAAATAATGAGAAAAATAATGTCCACATTTGGTTTGTGGAAACTCAACCTCTCTTCCCCTATCCACCCCCTTAATTTTTGTCATGTTTTTTACATAAAGCTACAGTCGATACCATTCACCTGATCTCCATGAAAGTCGGCACAAATATGTGTTTTTTCATAGAGGAGATTTCCGACCAAAAACATCAAAAACCACCCTCTCTTCCCCTTTACACCACTTAATTTTTATACAAACCCACTGTTTTAATCCAGTTATGATGGAATCTTGCCAAAATATACTTTAAAATAAAGATAAAACGCTGTCAACATTTGTTTGAAAAACTAAACCCCTCTTCCCCTTTCCACTCTCTTAATTTTTGTCATTGTTATTATTTATAAGAAACTATAGTTGACACCATTTGATCAATCTTTATAAAAGTTGGTACATATATGTTTTTCTTCATGGTGAAGATTTCTGACCAAAAAAAAAAAAAAAACACCAACCTCTATCCCCATTTACACCCCAATAGTTTTTGTAAAAACTCACATTTTAATTCATGTTCGATGGATCTTTGCATGCGTATACTTTAAAACCAAGAGAAAATGAAAAATACTGTCTACATTAGCTTTACAAAAACCCAAACCCTGTCTCCCTTTCAACCCCCTTAACAGTTGTCAATATTCTTCATACAAATCAACAGTTTCTATCCAATTCTGAAGGATCTATGCACACTTACACTTTAAAACAAATGGAAAAATGCTATATACATTTTGTTTAGAGAATCCAAACCCCTCTCCCTGTTTCCATCCTCTTTAATTTGTTTCATGTTCTTTATACAAAGCTACAGTTTCTATCTGATTCGGAAGGAACTTTGCACATGTATACTTTAAAACATACAGAACAATTCTGTTTAAATTTGGTTTTGCAGAAGCCCAACCCCTCTTCCCTCCTACCCCCACCGCTCTTACTTTCCAATGTTCTTCATAGAAACCCATAGTTTTTATCATATTTTGATGGAACACTGGATCCATATACTTATAAACAAAGAGAAACGTGTTGTCTACATTTTATTTACAAAGCTCAACCCCACACTCCCTTAACCCATTTAATTTTTGCAAATGTTCCTTATTTAGCATTAATCTGGTTTTGATGGATAGGCTACTTTAAAACAAAGTGAAAAATACTGTCTACACTATTTTTACAAAAACCAAATGACTCTTCCCCTCTACACCTGCTTAATTGTTTTTTATACATATCTACTGTTTTATATGATATCAATGAAAATATACTTACATCAAACAGAAAAAGACAGTCTACAGTTGGTATACAAAAGCCCAATATCTCTTCCCCTTTATCCCCACCTCTTTTAAGTTCCAATGTTCTTCAAAGAAACTCATAGTTTTAAATGCTGTCAAAATCATTTCAACAATTTTTAAGTTATGGCAGAATATTCATAAAATAAATGTGTCCTAATGTCTCAACATGCTCATCTGATTTTAAGTTGGAGCACTAGCTTTCACGTTTTGAAAACCCAATAAAAATCCATATTTTTTGCTTGATGCGGGAACAAACAGATATATTCCAGATACTGATTTGTGTATGTGGTATGTCTTAATGCCTGGATGTTATATGTTTCAATTGTCGATCAGCAGCTTTAACTTATGTTGTGATTAGGTTGAAATACAGCCTTGACCACGAAGTTAGTAAAATGAGAACTGCTGCAGCACATTTAAGATAAAAAATGGACTAGTATACCACTAAAAATACCTTTAAAAAAACATACTAAAATTTTTTACATAACTTTATACCTAGGTTAGAAGAAAATAAATCTAATTGGTCAATATTTTACATTAACGTTATTGAAATTTTTACATTAATCAGTTATTTTTGGAGGTGGTGTCAGCCAAAGCAAGACAAACAAAAAATGACAACAATAAGCAATGACAAAAATACATAAAAATCATTTTACTACTAACCTATGATGAATGCTATAAACGTCTTTCAACGTAACTGTAACATACAGATGATACACCTTTATTATACTAACTGTAAAGCATTTACTGCATGATACAACCTGCCAACTGACAATGTAGTACCAGAGAGATTCCTTGACCACCAGTGAGGCTGAGCCACAGATTGAGATACCTTCTAATTTGTTCCCTTAAACTGTCTACCACAAAAACAATATCTGCCTCACTACACGGTGTAAGAAATTCAGAATTTTCATTCATACTATCTGTGTCACCTCAAATAGCAAATAAAGTTCAGTAATTCATTCCTCGCGATATGACAGCTTGCTCTGACTCAAAAAATAACTGATAATGTAAAAATTTCAATAATCGTAATGTAAAATATTGTCCATTTTGATTTATTTTCTTCTAAGCAAGGTTTAAAGTTATTTTAAAATTTTTAATATATTATTTTAAAGCCAGTTTTTAATTATTAATCAAAAGAGTTATCACCCTCTCACACTGTTTTAACCATATTCTCCCTATTGACAAAATGGGATAATGGAAACAAAGAAACTGCTGCGAAACACTGAAAATGAGATAGGATAGGGAAAAATAAACAGATACCCGTCACTTACCACACATAAAGGCAGGAGGGTGAGACGAACACGTTTTTATTTTTTATTGCTGTCATCAGTCTTTTGACTGGTTTGATGCAATCCTCCATCCCTTCCTATCCTGTGCTAACCCCTTCATTTCTAAGTACCCCTTACAACCCACATCCTTAATTAATCTGATTCATATATTCTAATCTCTGTCTTTCTCTACAGTTCTTACCTTCGACTATTCCCTCCACTAACAAATCAACCAATCCAGCATGTCTCAAAGTATGACCTACCAGCCTGTCTCTTCTTTCTGTAAGCTTCTTCCACTTGTCATCTCTCATCTCATTTTACAGTCAGTTACCTATATATGTACATTTCATCTATTCATTTTATATATTTATATATACAGTGGTACCTTGACATACGAGTGCCTTGATATACGAGTGTTTTGTGATATGAGCCGCCAAGCGAGCGATATTTTGATTTGAGATGCGAGCAAGAGATTTGAGATACGAGGAATAAGGGTGGCAATTTGAGTCGCTGCGACCTTTTTTTTTTAGCTCTACTACTACACTGGGCAGCGACAACACTGTGGTTTGACGGACAATCAGGCCGGCGATACTTGCGGTCGGGCGGGCAAAAATGGGGGTGCCAAATAATGTCCCAAGGGGCGGCATTCTCACAGTTTTTGCCCCGGCTCGACTAGACCTCAGTCTGTGTGCTTGTTTCGCTCATTTTCGAAGCATTTTTGATAAGTTGGGTACATAAGTTTTGTACTTTTACAAAACATTATTACATTTATTTTTATAACCATGGGTCCGAAGAAGAAGATGATGTCTATTGATTTTAAGCGTGAAGTCATAGAAAAACCTGAGCAAGGTGTGCGAGTAATTGACTTGGCGAGGAAGTACAGGCATAGCTCATCAATGATATGTACCGTGCTTAAATAGAAGGAGTTTATAAAAGGTATAACGCCAGCTAAGGGCATTAGAATAATTTCTAAGCTCCAGACCTCTCTCCATGAAAAGGTGGAGAAACTACTGATGCTGTGGCAGCTTTAAGGAGGAATCTTAACACAAAGCATCATATTTGAGAAGGCACGAGCAGTTTACGGTGGTTTGCTGAAGCAGATCCCACACACTTCCACAAACGAGGTATCGGATGACTCGTTTAAAGCCAGTCGGGGCTGGTTTGACAACTTTAGGAAAAGGACCGGCATTCAGTCCGTCGTCAGGCATGGTGAGGCAGCAAGTTCGGATGTGAAGGCAGCCGAGGTTTACATCAAAACGTTTTCCGAACTGACAGAAGCCAAAGGATACATCCCGCAGCAAGTCTTCAACTGTGACGAGACAGGGCTTTTCTAGAAAAGGATGCCGTATAGGACTTACATAACGGCAGAGGAGAAGACGATGCCAGGTCACAAACCCATGAAGGATAGATTTACTCTAGCAATTTGCACCAATACGAGTGGCGACTGCAAAATCAAGCCTCTGCTAGTATACCATTCAGACAATCCCAGAGCACTTAAGTCACGTAAGATTTTAAAAGAAGAACTGCAAGTTATGTGGAGGGCAAATCCGAAGGCGTAGGTCACCAGGAAATTCTTTGTGGAGTGGATAAACCTGGTGTTTGGCCCTTCTGTTAAAAAATATCTACAGGAAAACAACCTACCCATGCAATCCCTTCTTGTCCTCGACAATACCCCTGCTCACCCACCAAATCTTGAAGATGCTTTACTTGAAGAGTTCAAGTTTATAAAGGTTCTCTACCTACCACCCAACACCACTCCTATCCTGCAGCCCATGGATCAGCAGGTGATTTCTAATTTTAAGAAGTTGTACACCAAACACATTTTTCGGTGCTGCTTTGAGGTGACGGAGGACACAAACCTTACCCTTCGAGAGTTCTGGAAGGACCACTTTAACATCGTGATATGCCTAAGATGTATTGATCAGGCCTGGCTGGGTGTTACAATGAGGACCTTAACATTTGCATGAAAGAAGCTGTGGCCTGAGGCTGTAGCTGAAAGGGCCTTCGAAGGATTGGAACCCGAAGTGTCAGTGGTAGAGGACATTGTTTCTCTGAGAAAATCCATGGGTCTGGAGGTGGATGAGAGAGATATGAATGAACTCGACGAGGAACAATCTCAGGTGCTGACAAGGGAAGAGTTACATAATCTACATTCACAGCAGCATACGGTGGTTCACCAAAAAATTATTTTTGAAGAGGAGCCAGAAATGGAGGAAGTTATCTCTACAAGAGATATAAAGGAGATTTTGGGAATGTGGGAGAAAGTTGTAGAGTTCGTGATAAAAATCACCCCCAAAAAGTTGCAACTGGTCGTGCATCGGACTTGTTCAATGAAACTTTCCTAACTCATTTCTGCAATATCCTGAAAGGGAGGAAGAAACAAATTTCCTTGGACAGTTTTTTTAAACTATCTGCAGGTGAAAATGAGCAAAGCGTGTCGAAAAAAGCGAAGACCAGTGACGAAAATTAAGCGCTTCCATAAGCACTTCACTCTTACTTTTATTATGTTTTTATAAAATATGTATTTGTTATTTATAAATAAATCTTTCTTCTTGTAATTATGCACATTTTTTTATTAAAAAACAGTTAACAAAAACAACTGAAGTGGTTTTTTGGGAGCTGGAATGGATTAATGGCATTTAAATTAATTTCAATGGGGAAAATTACTTTGAGATACGAGCAGTTTGACATACGAGCAAGGTTGCAGAACAAATTAAACTTGTATGTCGAGGTACCACTGTATATTTCTGTCTCCCTTTATTTTCATCTATAACTAATCTAAATAAAATTATAACTTTTTAAATTATTCTACACAAAGATTATTTTGTTTTGTTTCACTTTTATCATTTGTCAAGCCTACCCCCCCCCCCCCCCCCCCCCTCCCTCTCCTGGCAATTCTACCACCACCACGCATTTTCTGCCTGTGCTTCATTCATGTGGTGGGTTGGGATGTGACTACATCTTTCCCCCTGCCATATGTCTCGCCTCCCACATGACTAAGACTTATGTTGAAATATTGTGCAATTTGTTTTTACGTTTTTGCCTTCATCTGTGGTAAGTGATGGGTATCTGTTTATTTTTCCATATCTTATTTTCTATTGACAAAATGATATGAAATGTTCATATATTCTTAATCTTTGATGCAGTGATTCAATGTATTTCATTTTTTGTGTATCCTAACGTACTACATTTCAGAAAACTAAATCAATAAATAACAAGAGCTATGCATTAAAAACAATGGCAACAAAATTAAAAGAGTTTAGTGTTTACACTTCTCCTAATTCTTCTACCAACATTTTTCCAAGCCTTAACACCAATATATGGTTTGTATACTCCCAGAAAGAATTCTGTGAGTTTAGAGAGAACTCTAGACTCATTGTATCTTCCAATAAATTCCAATCCAGTTCCAATGTCCTATCTGTTACCAGTACTGATAGAGTTATGTGGTAATTCTACAATCAAATTTAACTGCCCTCTTTAGCACCCTCCATCTCCGGTATTTGGTACCTAAAATATGGATCTCATTCTATACCACCTTGTTCAAGCAATGGTTTGACAAGAAGTTTGTAAACCAGTTCCCTCATTTCTCTGGTACATCCCCATCATGCTCTCCAATAAATAAATAAAGGATTTCGAAACTGTTTACTACCATCTGCCCTATGTGTTGGTTCTATTATCAGATGTTATACCAAGATATTTACACTTCAGGCCTTTATCAAGCAATTCCTTTCTCAATCGTATAAACAAAAAGAAACTTTTTTTATATATTTTTTTATCTGTGTCCCTAATAAGCTGACTCTTCTTTGCAGTTATCTCCATTCATGTTATCTGTGTAGTTAGATATCCAGTCCAGGTCACCCTGTAGTTGTTTGTAGTCTCTTCCAATTCTGATCTCAACATGTCATTTGTAAAAATGTAACATCTGATTCTAATCCTTAAACACAATCACTCATTAGAACAATGAATAGCAATAGTCCCAATAGTCTCTGTGGCACTTCCATTTTCATTTTCACCTCTTTTGATACTGCATTTCCTACCCTAAAGCCCTCCTTTTTTACCTATAGAGAATTCCTCTACTCTGAAAGACACTTTTTCATCAATTCCAAAGGGTTTTTTTTAATCATATTTAATATAATTTTGTGGGTCATTCTGTCAAATGCCTTAGAAAGATCTAGTGCTTCACTATCAACTTGACCTCCTTTGTACATTTCATTCACAGTAACTTGCATATACCCAACTGAGATTAACATGAATATCATTGTCTAAAGCCATGTTTCTGATTTAGAAAACAGTTTATTTCTGACAGACACTTTTGATATGGTTGCATACAATCTTCTCCATAAATTTACTAAACTAATCAGCATGTAATTTTTTTTTACCATGTTTGTCACCATTCCTTTACTGATAGGAACTACTGATGCACTTTTCTAGTTCTCTGCAAGTCTCCAGAATCAATCTAAATAACAATTAAAGGTAAGGTACAATATCGTATCCCACTTTCTTACATTAGTAGAAATATTACATCATCCTCTTTAAGGTTTTTTTTTTCTATTTCCTTCATAATTTCCATAGGATGGATTTCAGTTTTTTTAGTCTCCTCATTTCGGTTTATATGAAGAAGTTCCTCCTCTGATTTACACTGTCTGTTCCATGGATGATAATCCCTAATCGTATTCTTATATGTGTTACTTAATATATATGCCTTTCTCAAATCCTTTGTAACTTCTTCTTCTTTGGTATTTACAATTACCACAATATCTACCCTTCCCAGTTTTAAAACTTAGCCTTCCCACAACATGCATTATATTCTTTATAAAACTATCTTTAGCTACCCTATTTACTTCTATTTTTTCCCTATGTAATTTTTTTAAGTTTTCCTATCACCTTGCTGACTCTAAACTCAGTTGTATTCTGTTCTTAACAACCTCTTTAACCCCTCCTAACCTATCAATTGTAGTGTATAGGTTCCATACTTATCTTTGTTTTGGAATACACATTTGTTCCACAATTCTTACTGTCTTCTTGAACTGTTCCAACTTCATCTCCACTGTACTCTTATCTTTGATCCATATGCTCAACCTTCCTTTACCATATATCTTCAGTTCTGAAGTATGTGACTTATTTTACTGTATCTATTCAGAGCCGGATTAAGAGAGTGTGGGACCCGAAGCAAATGTGAATAAGTGGCCCTTGATTTGTTTTAGGTATTAAAGTTTAGGATATAAAATAAAACAGCACATTTACAAAACTACCTTTCATGATTTAATGTGGGCAAATAGATAATACTAGTAAAATATTTTTAAGTAAATAATTTGACACTTAGATATATACGCAAGGCCCCCTAAGACGCAGGGCCCGTAGCATTTGCTTATTCTTGCTGTGTGGCTTATCTGGTACTGTATCTATTATATATTGCACTGGTTTAGTGAACCCTCTAATATCCTTCACAACTGCTGCTTGATTACTTATTCAGTCAGGTACTTGAGACCCTATTATTATTATTATTATTACTAGGCTATATTAGGAATATATACAACTTAAGTGGCCCCCTTGTGCTCTGCTGAGACTGTTGTAAAAAAAAATTGCCTCACTGAAATACTGGATGCAGGTTATAAGTGTTTAAAGACTTCAATTTCACATTTAAATTTGCTAGACATGAAGGCCAGTGCAGGGTGTTGACAAGACCTGAAGACCTCTTAGAGATATAACTCATTTCTCCCATGCAATTTGTTCTCAACACAGAATTTTCTGCTGCATGCAGAGGATCAGTAATTCCATAACGCAACGTCCTGTATCACCGCTCACTCTACTATGACCATAAAAAACATTTTAAAATGTGTTTAGCTGTCTTAAAGGTACAATCAATTCATCATCTGTCTTTT
Organism: Vandiemenella viatica; assembly: GCA_031002005.1. Taxonomy (NCBI): domain Eukaryota; kingdom Metazoa; phylum Arthropoda; class Insecta; order Orthoptera; family Morabidae; genus Vandiemenella; species Vandiemenella viatica. Next base: position 10,013 of record JARYHS010014062.1, on the reverse strand, counting down.
CCTTCCACATTCTTTTAATTCAAAAGAAACATACTTGTTATTTTTATTGCACCAGCCTGTGTTGATCATGGTAGCAGATATAATGGACCCAAATGTACTTTTGAAACTGTTAGTTTCAACAATTAATTAATACAATTTTTCTTTCCATTAGATCTATTGAAAACATTATATGTACAATTCAGTAAATATTTAATAGCATCATAGTCATTATTAAATTGATATTCTTATAGGTAAAAAATAATTTGCTGGCTCATTTGTTCATAATAATATAACAACTTTCGAAATCGGAACAGTAACTTTGAAAATAAACTTTTACAGCTTTATGATTATATTTATATCAATATTTTAAAAACATTTTGGGAATGTTCAATTCCATAGTCTTAATACAAGTTTTATAACTGTTATGATTTAAATTTACACTTAACCATTCATCAGTATGAGTTATTAAACTTATGTGAACAGAAATTAGAAATTAATTGCAGGTTGAATACTTGATTTTTTATATCTTTCCCTTTTCCTGTAATATTGATATATAATTTTGAGAATTCAAGATCACATTCTGAATTTATTGATTCATTAGAGTTTTCAGTTTGGCTGGATTACAAAACATATTGATTATCCTCTTTTTTGTGTTTCCATCAGTGTTGTCTGTCCAATGACCAGATCGTTTTTGTTGGAGAGAACTGCATTACCATGTAAAAAGGTTGCTACACATCTGTCCGCATAAATGTAGTTTGCTGATTGTCTTTTGTAAAATTGTCCTACCATCTTTCCTTTCCATGTCTAAATGTTGAGCCTGAAGGACCCAAATCTTTTTACCATCCCCAAAACCTTTTCTTCTTGTTCTAAAAGTTTCTTATCCCTAAAAAGTGCACTATACAATGGGAAAGCTGGATTTAATTCCTGATCTTTTCCCTACATTACATTCATTCCAGTAAAACCATATCTTACACCTACTACAATTCCATCCATTTGCCGCAAAGCTTTGACGGACTTTCTGTGCATGATTTTTTCCTAAAATTTTTTGGTACTACCTAAAATTTAACTGATAATGTAATGAAATTTTATAAATTGCATAAGCAATTTTTGTTTCTTTGCTTATTTAATTTTAGATTTGAAGCCTTACCCTTTAATCACCTTATTGTAAGTTATAACTATATAAAAACTACTACACAAAAAGCCAATAAATTTGACTTACACTAATGAATTACAAAATTGAAACATAATAATAATAATTTTATTTTGTTTATTCATTAATTACAACCAAATAATTATTTTAATGTTTTAGAATTAATTGAATAATGTATTTCTGACAGAACAGACTGAATAACTGTAACTTTTGCGTATGAATTTCAAAACTAACCCTATAATGAAGTTTAAAAGATTTATCCTTTGTAAATAAGTCTAAACAGTTTTAATTAAAAATAATACTATCACCTTATTGTTTTAATGTTTCATAACTATTAAATATCATACAGTTACATTTTCAAAAGGTCAAAGCGTTCAGTATATAATAACATACCAGCGTTACCAATTGGAGTAAAAATTATTTATTTAATTAGGTATATAGCAATTTAAAATTGTTAAATAACTTATACCAAAAACTTTAACTATGATATGCTGCTATTAAACTAACTAACTAACAAGGTTTCAATTATTTTTAAATCAGAAAACTTGCATAACGAAAGGATGGACCATCTTACACCAATAAACCAAATTTGAAAATGATTATTTTTTAAATGTGAACACAAATAATTCTACTTGCTAACAATAATCATAACAACTTAATTGGTATTTTAAAGTTTTAAACTAACTTAACTTAAAAAAATTTGCCAGTGATGAAACAAATTGCAGTTTGTATCAGAGACCTATTTGTATGCAGGACTTCACACATGCAACTAGTGATCACTCAGACCTGTGATTAACAAAGATTTTATAGCATATAGCTGTGAAGAAGTTTTTTTGCTTGGTGCAAGCATTGTCTTTTTGCGGTGCCTATTACTTCTCAATGTTGGAAAATCCAGTTTTGTAGCAAATTGAAAAATTGGTTTTAAAAGCTTAAAGTCCCATTTCAGATATTATCATGGCCAGGAGTTTTTGCTAGTTCTGAGCTGTTACCATTGTATTTGCAGCCGCCGATGGCGATGCCGCATCCAGCCGCTGCGCTCACTTCTATTCACGCATCGCTGCCTCACTTCCTGCCATCTCCGGCACTGGCGTCGCCCGTTGGTTCTTCATCATCCCAGCCAGGAATGACCAATGCGCCATGCTCCACTCTCTTCGTCGCCAACCTAGGACAGTTTGTGTCCGAGCATGAGCTAAAGGAGATCTTCAGCAGGTGAGATAATCGTAGGGATACTACTTTCCATAACGTTAGCATGTATTAGCAACGTTCTGTAACTTATATTATTTGCAGACGCTTCTGGAGGTAAGATGGGAGCCGTTCCTCTGTAGCCATCCATAAATTACATTACACAAATTTCTTGCTTTTTACCTCCCCTTTTTGTTATGCAATATCACACTTTGTGACTCTCTCTCCTGCCTCCCTTCCTGTTAATGTGTGATGTAGTTTATGAATGGTCCCTCATTGGTTTCTTAGTTTACTGTATGAGATTTCATCAAAATATAGCTTATAGTTTGAAAGGCATAAAATATACACTTTTAACGAACCAATGATGTACTACAAGAAAATGTAATCTGAAAAGTGACACGTTACAGAGTTAAGAATAGAGGACTTCAAGAACAATAAATTACACATAAGGTTTCATTTTGAGAAGCAATCTGGTCATGTTGATAACTTTGAAATAGATCATCACCGTTAGATATAAGATGGGTGCTGTTTCTGAAAAAAAAAAAAAAAAAAAAAAAAATACAGGTTACTGGTTAAGAATTCATCAAACTACGAGGTTTTTTTTTTTTTTTTTTTTTTTTTTTTTTTTTTTTTTTTTTTTTTTTTTTTTTAAGTCTTCAGACCAAGTAATTATGTACTGCAGAAAAATGTAATGCTCTACCTTTTGGTGATATTATAAACTATAATTTGTGTAACTTTGAGAAAGACCTCAATTGTTACTGAATCAATATAGTACTGTGTAACTGCAATGTTATAAGCAAATTATATTAAAACTACTATTCTTACTCTATCCTCAGGGTTATTGTTCTTTCTTTTCCCAGGAATAATTCCATTATTTTGACATATTAGAATTATATTTTTTAACACCATCTATCCAAAATAAGAAGGTAATATTATGTTTGATTCGCACTCTACTTTTTTCCCTAAGGAAGTGAAGATCGAAACAAAAGGTTTATGGAATAAAATGTGAAACAATTAACCAGATGGTAGTCAAATTCTTCAATTTGATTTAAGTTGGATTACACTGTTAGAATAATACACACAATTCTTGGGATGAAACTATAACGTGTTACGTTTTCTCTTACAAATACAATTAAAATTTCCTTGTGCTTGCATATCGCTGCATATCTGGAAAGAATTATTTTCGGTATTATTCCTCTCAAACTATACCCTTTTAACAGCTGTCTTCAATGAGAAAATAAATTTGTCTTCCTTAACCTTTTGTGTGACCAAATACTGCAATACGTTATTATTTTCCTTTTCCTAGCCTACTATGCTTGTAGATTCGTTTTGGAACTTTAGTGACTAGGCACATATTACTATACTCTTATATATTTGTATTCTTACAGTTTCCCCCTCTCCTCCTGGTTCATGGTAACACCAAAACCACTTAATGTATAATTATTGCAAAATTGAAAAGAATGTGAATCTATAACAAAAAAATGTGCAGAATCTTGAAGCAGAAAATATGACAAGTCATTTCTTAATAGGAAGTCTAATTGTCTGAATTGTCTGACTGATACTAATCAATTACAAGTGGTAAGAGGGATAGAGTATTCTATAAATGAAGGAGTTTTTAGACAATGACAGTCACCCCAACAGTTATAGAATGTATTGCAGAAATAGAGAAGAAATTTGTGAAAGAGTTTTCATTTTGGTTAGCAAATATTACAACAATACACTGATTTTCATAGATTACAGTCATGAGTTACTTGGGATAGATTTTTAGGGAGATAAAGACAAAAAAAAGGTGAAAAAGGTGTTGGCTTCTTGTCATGGTGGAAGAATGAATGATGAAGATGAGGAGGCCCTTGCAGAAAAACTAAATTAATATTTGAAGTTCAGAGGTGAGTGTAGAATGGTCATTATTTGTGGGGTCTTAAACTAATCAGCTGTTAACTGGATAGGAAATAAGATTAATAGCATAAGGAAACAGGGAATTGCAAAGTGCAAGGAGACCAAACATGTTGTATATCTTCCTAATAAAGCCTGAATTTAACATTGTGGGGTCTGAGGTAATTGAAACAATAACTTATCTCAAAGCAGGTCTGATGGATATTGGAGGCTAATAGGTACAATTATAAATAAATGTATAGTTCAGGACTGAAGAGATATCACTGGGAAAGTCTTAGTACATAAAAGGAAGACAAAAATAATGTTTAGTCAAATTGGGAACAGTTCAAGGAGTTAATAAGAAAGGGGAATGAAATGTTAATTCCAAAACAGAAGCTAGAGAAAATTACAGAACATACATAGTACAATAAGGAGTTTAGAAGGATGATAAGAAGAGAAGGCAAAAGAGTTAAGAGACAGCAAGTTAGTAGGAAACACTTAAAAAAAAAAAAAAAAAAAATAATAATAATAATAATAATAATAATAATAATAATAGGGAAAAAAGAGCAGCAATGAGGGAAGCTAAAGGTGGGTTTATGAAGACTATTATGAGTGCAGAGAAACTACTGAAAGATGCATATTAGAAATCTGAGGGAAACTTTAAGTATTCAGACCATTGTAGATTAGGATGGAGATGAAGTTACTGAGGATTTGGGAAAGAGATATTAAGTAACAAGTTTAATGAGACCATTAAAGATTATCATACTGGGATGGGAATCAGATGGGGAGCTTCTCCATATAAATAGCAATGAAGAGACTATAATTTTTAAAATAGATCCCAAGGAGACTGAATTAACTATGAAAGTTGTAAGGTTGGTCTATCACTGCATATTTGTTAAAAATAGTGGGATGCAATAGTCTATGTTACTTTGAAATATTATTTAGAGTTAATCTGTAGTTTTGCTACTTACCAGAGGACTGGTACTGGTGCATAAAGGAGGGGCAATAAATATTGTTGAAAATTACAGGCCAATTAGCTTGACATTAGCATTAGGTAAATTGATGGGTAGAATTATAGTAGAACCTCGATAAGTCAAACCTTGATGAGCCATAAAACTCTGCAACTTGAAAGGAACATTTCATCCCTTCCCTTCAAGCCCCAAACCTCGTTAGCCGAAATCTGAGACCTCAATAAGTCAGAATAATCAGTATTTCCCTATAAGGTATTTCAGTACATATTTTCCCTCTATAACTTTATATATATATATATATATATTACCTCTGTATCTCAAACACATAAATGTTTGATTCTACTACATCTACAACTCTATGATTTTAAATTAATAACCTCTATATCTCAAAGAAAAAATAAGAATATTGCCAGAAATACTTTCTTAGAAGTAGTTTTTACGAGTGTGGAATTAATAGGGTTTCTTGCAAATTTTTTCAAAGAAAGGATTATTGATTTTTACCACTGGCATCAATAGGTGTTTACCATATGATACTATGTTTAATTTTGGGTATTTATTGTTATGTATTGTTGTGGCTTCAGTTTAAATTCTACTGAAGCAAGTCTTAAATGTTGCAGAATTAATTTTGTTCTGCTAGCGTTCACGTCAATTTCTTTACAGTACACAAACAGGATTATTGAAGTATGAGTGCTGTGAAATGTGATTTGAAAACATTGAGTCTCTCTGAAAAGTTAGAAGTGCTCAAAGCTATTGTTAGGCACTAAGCGTATACTGGGGGCTTCCAACACTTTGCCTAAATTGTGAGCAATGAAGTTCATGATCTGTGTAACCTTCTGGTTCCTTAATAATTAATAATGTGGTCGCCACGTGTTTGTATTATACACCCCAAATGTGAAGGGCACAATAAATAAGTTCACTTAACACAGTTTTGGGATCACAAAATACTTTTATTCTTGATAAAGTTCTCTCTTACATTCTTGGTACCAGAATTTCGAATAAAGCATCAGACAACTGTTCCATGGAAGATTGTCAGGCTAGGCAAATTCACCCAAGAAGACAAACACTCATTAAGTCCCCCCTAACTAAGTGAGATAACAATTACAGCATGTTGCGATATGCCATGCCACTGACCCAAGTGGAGCAGTTTGCTCCGCGAACCGAAACAAACTTAACAGTTTGAAATCTAATGGAAGACATAGTGAACAAAGTTACCATTTTCAAAATCACTGAAAGACTGAGCAATTTTAAGATGGCTGCAGGTACTTTTTTCAACTTTTCCATTTCTATGACGTCAGCAAAATCTTTCAAAAATTAATATCTCTCAGTGTACTGAATGGTTTAACTTGCAATTAATACATGGACATCCCGATATCATATTCTATCTATTTTGATTTAATTCAACTTTCAAAATGGTTTCTATAAGATTAACCTTGAAGTCTCTTACGTGATCACCTTGCCGCAGTTTGCCGCACTTCCTTAACAATTAACGACAATCTATCTTAAAAATCTTAATTATCTTTCTGATGCATATACTTTTTACAGAAACCACTATTTGTACGTAATCCTCTCAATTTAGGCTACCTCCTGTTATAAATTTCTTTTAGTTAAAACCTTTATTTTTTCTCTTAATTAAAAGTGGTAATTAAATTTATCCTAATTAGTTAATTGTACTGTCAAAATATGCTAAACAGTGCTGACTATAGCTGGTGATGTGAGATTGTCTGTAACTTTACTCAATTCAAAGTTATTTCAAATCTTAAGTTTTAGCTTTCCTAAAACAAACGAAATTATCTATTAAATTAAATTTTTCCAGACACAATGAATACACTTAAAAATGATTCTTATAAAGAGCTTTAGTCATGAAAATTAATGCAAGAAAATCTCCAACATAAGCAACTTCAAAATCGATCTATAGAGTATATTACTCCTGGGAATAGCTAGTGGGAATGCTTTTGGTGAGCTAATAGGTACCTTACACTATAAAGTACTATAAAAAGAAAATAGATGTTGCTGATAAATTTAGCTTACCAGTGAGTACTCTGTCAACAATAATAAAAAATGAATCAGAAATCTTGAAAAAAAAAAAAATTGGAAGCAGTCAAAATTTGCCTTGCAGAATTTCCCGACTTGGAAGTGTGTTTATTTAAATGGTTTAAGCAGTCAGAACCGAAACATTAGTGTTAGTGGACCACTATTACAAGAAAAAGCTGAAATGTACTCTAAAGCATTAGGACTCGATAATTTAACAGCCAGTAATGGATGGCTAGAAAAGTTCAAAAGAAGACATGATCTTGTTTTCAAAAAAGTTTTTGGGGAAAGTGCATGTCAACAATGAAATCTGTGACAAATGGAAAAGTGAACTGCAAGACTTATTAAATAGTTATCAACCTGAAAATATCTTAAATTGCTGATGAAACTGTTCTGTTTTTTAAATGTCTTCCTTATAAGACCCTAACTTTTAAAAATGATAAATGCCATGGTGTAAATCACTGCAAGGAATGGTTGATTATGTAGCTCACTGCAAATGTGTTTGTCACAGAGAAACTCAAACCATCAGATTTGGTAAAGCTAAGAAACCTCACTGTTTTTGGGAATGTAAATTGCTATGATTGGAATATGAAGCAAATACAAAAGAATAGATGACTTCTGAAATTTTCAAAAATTGGCTCATAAAATTTGAGAATAAAATGGCTAAGGAAAAATTCTATTGTTCATTGATAATTGTACAGCTCATAATAATATTTCACAAAGAAAAGAAGTTAAAATTCAATAGCTACAACATCAAAATTGCAGCTAATGGACCAAGGCATCATTAAAAACTTCAAGTCATTATGCTGAATGGAGTTGTAAAGAACATGTTGGATAATATGGAAGAAAACATGAGTTTTATTATCGACTTGTCTCAAGCCATGAAGGTGGCTGACAAAGTGTGGAAAAATGTATCTATGATTACCAAAAAAAATCTGTTTTGCACACTAAGGCTTTCCATTATCATCAAATGAAAAAGCTGTAGCTAAAGAAATTTCTATTCAGTCACCTGCGGAATGGAGGACAGTTAGAATATCTTTTGAGGGCTTTATTACATGTGATGATGAAGTTATCACTGCTGGATCATTATCTGATACCAAATTATGGATTCAGTTTCTGAAAAAGCCGAAATTAATTATGTAGATATTGTAGAAGGGTCCATCTGTTTCCACCATAAAGGCAAGAGCAGCATTAAATATATTAAGGAATTTTATAGACCAATCCAACAATGCAGAAGAGAAAACATTTTCTGTTATGTATACTATAGATATCTAATTTTCAAATTATTAAATGCAAGAAATTAATCAATTTCTAATTTTTCATATAATCTATGATGTTATCTTACCTATGATTTTATAAGGAAGGATGGGGAAATAATACCCAACACTTCCACAGATGAAGGCAGCTGGGAACGATGAACAGAAAAAAGAACAAACACAAGAAATGCGCAATATTCCGGCGTATAGCCTTATTCTTGCAGCAGTGAGACACCACGCGGAGGCAGACATGTACACGGCAAGGGCCGTCTGTATATATATATACACCTACAAATTCCTAAGTTGAGAATAAACATTACCTCTGTAACACAAATTTTTATTATTTCATTTCTGTAAGTCAAAATTAGATAGGATAGAATCTAAACCTCTGCAAGTTGAACATGTACCTGCAGAAACCTTTCAAGTCAAAACTTCTGTAACTCGAATTTTTCCGCGTCTCCCTTGAAATTTGACTTACCGATGTTCTACTGTATTTGCAAGAAATGTTTGTGTGGAAATAAACCTATTTGCAAATAAGCTACATGGCTTTAGAGAATGGCATGTACATGAGTATTAGTTGGTGGTTTATATGCAAGATATTTCGAATGATGTGGACTAGGAAGTCAAAGCTGACAGTGTAGCTCTACATCTTCCGTAGGAATTTGACAGATTGAGCCATAAAATTGTGTTAAATCAGGTAAAACCATTGAAGTGGATGAAAAAGTGATTAGTGGGGTGGAAGAATTTCTAAAAGCAAGAAAACAAAGCATTGGGTTAGGAAATACAATATCAAAAGTGGAGGAAGTGGAAATGGGAATGCCACAGTGGAGTGTATTGTAACCTTAGGAATTCAGTATTCTAATGAGTGATTGTGTTAATAGTTTACAGCCAGAAATTAAGTCTTATCAGATGATGTAATGGTACATAATTGGATAAAAATGGGAGAAGACTGTTAACTGTTGTCAATTTACACATTTTAAGAGGAGAGTCTCGTGTAAAGCTCAGAATAGTGCACGCAGATGGTAACACATTAATGAAATACAGGTATTAAGTTTGTATTATTAAGTTACAGAAGAGCATGAAATCTTGTAACTCATAACACAACTTTGTAATTCTGCAGCATGGTGTTTACTGTGAAACAACAGCAATAGGCAACTTCTTGCATTCAACAATGCTCTCCGTGCCTTTCTCTTATTTTATCACAGTGGTGAATTTCCTTTAACACTTCATTAGTTCACAAAATCTTGGAAGAAAGTTCTGCTGATAAAAATGTCACTTTTTATTTTTATATACGTCTAACAGTGAAGAAATTTAAATTTATTTGATGTCTTTAATCATGTGTTTCATAGTATCTGACGTATGTAGTAATATATGTATATATATATATTAATAAAATCCTCCTGGTAACTAGCCGAGTGAGTGCATCGATAAAACACGACATTTCAGCAGTCATAATCTCTACCAACATTGTCAAGTGTCAATGGCAGCAGAGATTATGACCACAGAAATGTGTTTTATTAACAGACTCTCTCTTTTAGTGACCCAAGAAGATTTTATTCATATTCAATGCCGAGA
>JARYHS010014061.1:0-57029 GCA_031002005.1 Vandiemenella viatica | reverse complement strand
ATTGGCACAAAAAAAACCTTTGACTTTTGTGTCACCTGCATTGTCCATATCTGCAAATTCCTATGCCTATTTTCTTCTATCACACTTCCATATATTTGAACCTTCAATTTATCACCTCCGCAACTGACGATCTGGTTAGACTTATCATTTTTAATGGTTTTAATTATTAGTTTAATATTTTTTTTCTCCCGGAGACCTACATTGTGTAAAACTTTACACTTCCTCCAACTGTTCATCCACATACTGCCTCCCAGTTTCCCAATGTCATTACATCTCCGTAATACCATGCTTTCATGCCTTTACCCTCCAGTCCTACTGGGTACCTTCCTCATTATTTCATCCATATCACCAATGAATAGAAGTTGGGAGAGATTACTTCCCGATCTGCGGCCGTTGTCTATTATGAACCATGCTCTTTAAAACTACTGTCACATCCCTTATACATACTCTTAACTCTAACTGCAGTCCTGGATTAAATAAAGCATACTGTAGAAGATTTCATTTAACTCGTCAATTAATCAACAACCTTCTAGTTTAGAAGACACGATCATTCTTGTGAAAGTAGTTTTGGCAAGGCTAGGAGAGCTGGCTTCTGAACAGTCAGACTGAAATCCGATCCCCCTGAATGCTACTTCTCACACCTCATAAAAAATGGTAAGTATTTTGCTTCAATTAGGCATGCTTACGAATCACGAAAAATTTGCATAGAGTTAACGTTTCTGTTAGACCTGGGACTTCTCACTTGACCTTTTTACGACTGCTTCACAACATTCGACCGACTTTATTGCTGTGTGTGATCCTGCAGGGGCAATAAACGTTACGTTACGTAAAGACGATGTGGAGTTTGAATTACGACGTAGTATGTTAATGGCCTTACGATCTTTTTGCGTGCACAACATTCTCATGAACCGAGGGTGCAGCTTTCTCATCTGAAATCGCTTACCAAGTACCTGGTGTCGTCCAAGTTACCGTCATTAATTTCAAACTTCAGCTTCTTCGTTTAAGTAGTAAAATTTTCATAATTTATTGCGAGTTAATTTTTAAAAAGTTGGCTTGTTTATGGGAGACGAGGGATTTCAAGAAAAAATCAGATACAACAGAGCATGATCAAAGGTAACAAACAAATTATTTACACCACAGAAAGGCCTGTGTAAAAAAAAAAAAAAAAAAAAAAAAAAAGCGAGGTTTGAGGAAGAAAAGTATGTTAAACGAATTCATCTGAGAAAGAAATGTGCATATGATATTTGAATAAACTTGATAAACAAGCTGTGTGTCATTCTTGTGGAGTGATTTTAGAACCTTGGCTGGATATGACATCAAAACCGGTACTTCAGAAGTTTAGATCCGAACGTTACCGTTCACCCACCAGGCACGGTATTTTGTATGATGCGTCATGCAGCTGCTAGATTTCTTACATTCCTACATTTTTCCCATGAAGTACGGGACAGGAGAGTATGCCGCATGCGTCCTGATCAACTTCAAACTCCTGCTCCTTCATTCCATTTTTTACTTATGGCTTTCCGCCTCGTCGACGTCGAGGTCATTAGAGGCGGGATGGGACTGGGGACAAGGAACGGTAAGGAATTCGGCCATTACTTTTTGAAGGAACCATCCCGGCCATTGCAGCTGAAAATAGTAAAATGGAGTAAAGGATGATAGAAGGCATCTTATTTCACCAGTTTTATTTTCTCGTTTTAGATCCAGATTCGGTCGTTACACAACTCCAATACAGTCTGAATTTAAAATGTTTATGTGCTTGTCATATTTATCCGTTGAAAGAACAATTTACAGTTTCATAGCTGTATTGAATTCGTGACACATTCATGGCCTCATAAAACGGGATTTATTATATTTTTTAAATTTAGTCTTAGGAATCACGTACTGGCCAGTACATTGGTTACAGATTGATGCAAATTCATTTTATTTTATATCATTATATAATTGAAATCACTACCTAAAAAACCGGTACGCAGATTTGATATTCATTCAGGGATTGGATTTTCTTATATCCATTACTTTGACCTTTTTTGATTTCGCCCTAGTTACTGATTTTCGCACCACACTGAAATAGCTTTAATAATAATTCAATACCTTCAGCATCTCCCGAATACTTTATTTATATGTATAATATCAAATCATACAAGGTTACTGCATCGTCATATGACACCGCGTCATTAACTTTCATATCGTCGTGAATTAATGGGAATCTATGGGAGGTACAACGGGACCATGTTCGAGTCATGTACCCCGTGGACCGGCCGTTCTGATTACGATTTTTGGCGTTTTTTCCGCAGTTACCAAAATGAAAGCTGGGACGGTCCCCAATCTTCGTCTTATAAATCACACATTTCACAAACGAAAATACACATATCACTGAAAACATAAGTTACATGAATGGGAACATTTAAGCTTTTCCATTCCTTTTTTTTTTTTACGGCTTTACGCCTCGTCGACGGCTAAAGGCCGCCACACACGAGCAGTCCATCTGGCGCCAGGCCATTTCGCACCATTCCATTTAGACTCGGTCCAAACCAGGGGGTCACACACGACAGAGCCGCGCCAAGCCAGTGCGTGCCTACAAAATTCGCCAGTCTGGCTCTGGCAGTGTAGGGCTAGCACGATGACCCGGCGTTTTAAGGGTCACCCGTTCGAGTCCGCCCTGGGGCTTGTTTGGTTTTATTTTAGTGTTGTTTTGTCTCCAAAAATGTGTCCCAAAATTACATGAAAGAAGCCTGATACAATATTTAGTACAATATAAACTGGAGCTGGCTAAATGATCGCACTGACCAAAGGCCTTTTTTTTACGCTAGGTTATGGAAAGTTCTTTTTTTTTTTTTTTTTTTTTTTTTTAAAAATCAGCAGTCATTTAAAACTATTTTTTTCGCTTTTAATTTTATTTTACAGGGAAAAAATTAAATGCTTCTTAAATGAATTCTTAAAAACAATTGTCATAAACGATGAAAATTAATAAGAACGAATAAAATACAAAACACGGTGGTGTAAGTCAATTTTCCTTGCTTTATAGAAATTAACATAATGCAAAAGATACTTTAATAAATTCTGGAACATAGATGTTGTAATATATTCATTTTAGTGATGTCACCTGCAATCAAATTTAATACCAAGGTTATAATTGAATAAAGTCTAAAATGGTTACATTTTACTGCTGACAAAAATGACTGAAACAAGTGTTTATTAAAAAAACCGAACTAACATACTTGGGTGTATGACTTACACCGGTGTATTTACAACCAAAACTGGTATATAGTGAGATTGCGTAATGTATCTTGAACTGTAAGAAAGAAGATCTTGAATTGTTTCTTTAGAATCAATTATGTCTTTAGAAATCTTATTCGGAAGTGCGTTAAAAGTTAGCATGTAGGATACATTAACCCAGTGAGCACGCAGGATGCGTTTACAAACACAATGATTTAAGTCTGACTTATACCATTTTGCTGATAAACAAAGCACGTACAGTATTTCGTTCATCAGTTGAATTTCCAGTTCCTCCTGTTGGAAGCTGAATGCAAATCTGATTTGCTTCATTATTTTTACTAACAGACTGAGAGATTGATTTATCTACATCTGGTTTCGGTGTCTTTTTTTTATTGAAAAGTGACTGACCTACACCATTGTGACTTAAACCCTTCCAAAACAAACCTATCTCCGTGAGATAAAGACTTCGTAATCTTTATTTGAAGCCGCGGCCAAAGCTCATATTTTCCATCTTTCAGAATTGTTTTTTTGCGTTGCACTAATTCGCTATTAATACTGATTTTAAAAAAAATCTCTGTGTACAAGAATGAAAGGACTAGGGTGAAAACGACGAATAGATGAAATTCTATGAATTTATTAGCCGTTCTAACTAACTATTGGGTTTAATCTATAGATATATAAACTATAAACGGGAAAGTCTGAACATATGAGATATTCTTTAAAAAATGAGTTCGGTAGTATTAACGCGCTACAGGAAAGAAATGAGCTGTATTTTTTTAATTTGTGTCTGTCTGAAAATTATGAACAGGATTAAGAAGATAAATATTGTCATATTTTGACCGAGTTTCGCTTAATGTACAGTCCGTGGTCCCGCGAGTAAAATAAGGCAAGTTTCATTTTGATGTGAATTTGGAAAGCTGAGATATTTAAGACAAAAGTGTCTGCAAATTAGTACCCACTTTTCGTTGCGCGGGTTATCCCACTCCAGTCGTGGTGGGGGTAGTCTACCAGACGCTCGGCTACCTGGCTCGGCGCGGTGGATTTTGGACTCGCCAAAAATCCAGCAGGGGCTGCCGCCACGCCAGTCCGTCCGCGCTGCCCCACACACGATGAGTTTTGGATCGGCGCGAGGACATTTGCCTGTTTGGCTCGTCCGTGTGTGGCGGCCTTAAGGTCATTCATTAGAGGCGGGAGGATTTCGGCCATGGCCTTTTGAAGGAAGCATCCCGGCATTCGCCTGGAGTGATTTGGGGAAACCATGGAAAACCCAAATCTGGATGCCCGGACGGAGATTCGATTCCACGTTCTCCCGAATGCGAGGCCAGAACGCTAACCGTTCACCCACCACACTCGGTCTCTCCCATTGCTCCAGGAACTAACAATCCTTTGTTCTAACCACACAGTGGAAACGTTTAACAAATTCTTAATTGCAATCCATGATGAGAATCAAGGATTTGAGTGGTACTGTGGGGATCCATTCACAAATAATGATAATAACTTCTGTAAAAGGTTCTAAAGAAGCACTAATAACGACTAATTATCATTTTTGTTGATATTTTTCGTGATGTGAGTAATCTTTCTCTGATTAGATTGTTGGAAGGTTTGGGGATTCTATCATTACCGTGGCGCCACAATATGATGATTGATTATTATAGAACTCGACAAAACAAATCGAAAATAAAGAATAAATTTTTTTGATATCTCGCTTAGTTCTCGAGATATTGTATCTCAAAGTGATGAGGTTAGGATGAGATCCGGCCTGGACCAAAATAATTTTTTTCACCAAAACCACCATATCTACATGGTGGAAATGCACTATAGGTGTTTTATTTTCTTCCTAGTGATTGTTAGGTTGAAATACGGCATGGACCAGAAGAAAAAACATCAAAAGCAGAGGGAACTATACCTATGGCTGATTTTTAACATGCTATATCTCTCGAAAACCAAGTGAGATATCAAACATTTTATTCTTTATTTTCGATTTATTTCGTCGAGTTCTGCAAGAATTCATCATCAGATTTTGGCGCCACGGTAATGATAGAACTGCCGAAGGTTTAGCTGGGATATTTTTAAATTACTGCTTTTGTTTTTGAATGACGGAAATTTTTTTATTGTTAAGAAAAAGTTTCTAAGTATAATTTCAAAAACTAATAACTATTATTTATTTGTATGGTATATTGACCATCCTTCCGCAGTTGTTTGTTACACAATTGTAAATGAAAACACAGTCTATTAGCAACTGGTTTTATTCATATAGGCTCAGACGCGTTCGCTATTGTGGAATGGGGCAACGTCAGTGACTGTGGATGTATATACATGTTGGTGTTAACAAATTACAATATTACTATACATAATTTACTAATAATAAACTACATTCTACTTATGACTTATGGTTGAGGCAGTTGCATGGTGGTGAGCTCCATTTGCAGTTTTTTGTGACCTGAACTGTAGTTATGGTTCCACATAACTATGAGAATAGCTGTTGTTACCCTTTTTTTGGAGATAACCATACCACTGTTTCAAAATCTATTGAAATTTACACTTTTTTGTCCGACGAACAGCAGAACCTGGTTGTTTACATTCGTTTACAGTGATGCCAACCTAATGTTTTTTGCTTGCAATGTAACCTCTGTGTCTATGTATTATTAAAATATGTCTCTGTTTGTGCAATGGTGTCAGTGTTGTAATTTTACTTTTTATGTGTATTATATTCCTGTGTCTTGGTTATTCTTAAATGTTTTAAAACAATGTCTCATTTGTTAAATGAGTGAATTCATTAAGTACAGTTTTCTTTGATGCAATGGCTTTGTGAATATGGTAACCTTCCTGTACTGTAAGTAAGTGTTTCTTTTGATTATTTATTTTCAGTATTTTCATGTCTGTTTGTATTGTGGTGGGTTGGTGGTTGTGATCTAATAAATGGTCTGCAAATGTTGAGTGATTTGTACATGTAATGGCTCTGATATGTTCTTTGTATCTTGTAGTAAAGTTCCTGGTTGTCTGTCCTCTGTATTTCGCTTGACATTGTTGGTAAATCAGTTCATATATCTCTGATTGCTGGTGCTGATCCATTTCATTATGGTTGTTTAGGTGTTTCTGTAATATGTTGTTTGTCTGAAATGCAATTTTTTTTTTTTTTTTTTTTTTTTTTTTTTTTTTTTTTTTAAAATGTTACTTATTCTGTGAGTGTGTTTGTTGATGTAGCTCATTGTGTACCATTGTATATACATCCACAGCACTGACGATGCCCCATTCCACAAGGGCGAAACGCGACTGAGCCTATATGATAAAACCAATTGCTAATAGACGGTGTTTTCATTTACAATTATTTATTTGATTTATATATTTTGAGATTATCTACGTTTCGTAGGTAAACTTTTATTGTGTTAATAAACTTTCCTGATTGTTATCTTCTGCTATAAAAATTCTTAGATTATGTTGTTGTCATTTACCTCCAGTACCGGTACAGTGAATACAGCGTAACATCGGATGCTCTTTTCCTTACATGAATTTCTGCATCCAGTCCTCCTAAATAAAGAGGAAGTAACATATTAATTAAAACTAACGTCACATCATAGTCTAACTTGTATAATTTTTATCTCTGCTACGCAACAGACAATTACACGTTAGCTGGTATCGCAATTACACTATCTTATAAAGTACAAATAAAAGTAAATTCGATTATTTATTTGAAATTTATTCTTCCTTTTAACAATATAAGTGCACGTAAAGTCAATTCAGTTATTCATTTGAAATTTCTGGTTATCCAGTAGCGCTGTGGTGGCAATCAGCGTAACTAACACTTCGGGTATTACCGAGACTCGCCGAAAGTTACCGAGACATTGAGGTGAACCCAGTCTCCAGGCAAAAGCCCAAAATCACTCCAGGCAAATTTCGGGATACTTCCTTTAGAAGGTCATGGCCGAATTCCTTCCCGTTTCCTTGTCCCCAGTCTCATCCCGCCTCTAAAGACCTCGACGTCGACGAGGCGTAAAGCCCTAAGTAAAAAATAAAGAATGTAACCTTATGTAAATCTACCATTGAAGATATATTTGAAGGGGGAAAAAAGCGTTTTAAGCACTGTTAATCAGTTTCAAATGGAATCGGCAACAGTTTTTAAAAATTGTGTTTATCCCACTGTCTGCCTGTTGAATCATTGGGTTGGGTTTTCGAATAATGGCACTGACGGTAAAACAGTATACGTTTTATTTTGACGCGAAGTCGGAACTGAATCATCATATCCTATCTATATCTATAAAACGAAAACCGGATAAATTTGAAAAATAAAAACTCATAAACTACTCAGCAGATTTCGATTGGATTTTACCCGATTTATAGCTTAGAATCTCAATTCAGTTGTTTGGTATATATTATATTCAATATTACATAATTCCAGAGATATAAATGAAATTCTGAACTTATGATGGCAAATACCAAAGTTTGTACCACAAGATGCTGCATACTCCGCAGTCCGCACAAAAGACACAACTACGATCTTACAACTACGATTTCTTTGACTATAGCCTTTAATGAACGCAATAAAAGCAATTTACAATAATAACTATTTTGCATATTCCACACTAAACAAAACTTGAAATATTCTTTCTTTAATTCAGTTTTTAAACGCCATAGATGGCCATATTGAATGCGAGAAATTAATAACGAAAATAAAAACAGAGATTTTCTTTGATGACAATCTGTTATCACAACTACAGTCTGTGGCTATAATATACGGTTTAGGAAAACTGAACGTTTTCGTATTACATTCTACACTACACACGTGAGTTTCTGACACAATATAGCTTTCAACCGTACTATAATCTATTGACGTTCTTGAGATATCTAATGTCAGACAAATATCTGGCGTTTGGAGCTGAAAGTAGAGTCATTCTGTTCATAATTATTAATGCGTAGGCTGATGGTTTTTAATATAAATAGAACGTTGTATTAAGCCTTTAGTGTTGCAAATAAAAACAGTTTAGGACAACAAAGCAGCTTTTCTTCATTTTATAATTTATTGCGTTGTTTAGTAATGCAGTTTCTATGATAACCATGTTTTTAACTTCCTGAAATAAATCAAAAGTAAAGAATTTATTTTTTCATATCTCGCTTATTTCTGAATACTTGATATACGACTCTGAATACCTGATATTCAATTATACAGGTACGGAATATATTTTAATTTTGAGCTACAGTGCCAGATGAAGTAGCATTAGAGAAATTTTTTAGCTCCAGCTGCAGATGAGTCAGTACAATGAGATACATCTGTTTGTTAGTACGAAATTTCGATCAAAATCGATTCAGCAGTTTCAGATAGTGCTTCAGTATTCGTAAAGTAAATGTGTCGTAACGGCTTAAGACATACATAAAATTCTAATTTTTAACCCAATTTTCATATTCTGAAAATCCATTAAAAATATGTATTTTTTTGAGTGATGCCGGAATAAACAGACACATTCCAAGTACATTTTTATGTATGTGGTATGTAATAATGTGCGTAATGTTTGGATTTTCTGGCAGAATCATTATCAAATTTAATTAGGTTGAATTGTAACCTGGACTAAAAACTAAAACTGACATTCCGTATCAAAGGATCCAAACCACTCTATTCTTAGAACTGTTTAGTTTAGTACCGGAAATGGCAGGTTCGAAATCAATGAAACTTGGTAAGTATGAATCTGTTCAGATTAATAAAAGTAGTGTACGGGTGAATCAAATTAAAACCCACTCCTTTCTTGGTAGGATGCGGGTGAATCTAGGTTTGCTTTAATTCCGGAAATAGATTACACGAATTGTATGAAACTTGATACATGTTTCTCATTGCGTGAATAAAAACAGCGTATGGGTAAATCGACGCCAACTAAACCGCTAGTTTAAGATAAAAAGTGTCAACAAATTAGTATATTATGTTTCGTTGAACGCGATTCATGAAACAACTGACGAAGTTACGGGCAACAGGTAGTCTTGAATAAAAGACGTCAATGCTACTGTAGTTAAAATTTTCATTTCAAACGCGTTTCGCCTCTCCTGGCGGTATCTTCAGCAACCCATTTTTTTTTAGTTACATCTGTGTTGTGGTATGTGGTAGGTTATCACCTGTACGCTCCCCCAACAACGTCACTTCAAATAATCACAATAATTGTAGGCAGTTGATAACGTACTCAATCACCATTCACTTAACTGTTTATGTTGCATTGTGTTATTTGACATTTAGAACCACTACATGTAGCAGTAGGGTAAATAGTATCGTGATTGTCGAAAGTATAAATGATTTAACAACCTGCAATATTCTGAATATATACAATATTGGATGTGGCATACTGTTCGAAGGCTCAGGTTGATCAGCTACCTCATATCACAGCAGAAATGTAATTTAAGCATTGGAGCACGAGAAGCAAACACGTCCGAAATAACAAAAAATGCCAATAGCAGTTGAATGGCGATTTTTTTTTTTTTTTTTTGTTAAATAATAATTTAATATTTTAACATGCAACTTCAGAATAAATGGCTTAGAGTATTTACTTATTATAACACAGTTGCATTTTTTAGTGTGAATTTTATTAGATAATAGTCACATGGACAGAGCTCCTAAAACAATTATATTTTAAAAAAATAATGAATAACTTCCCTTTGCTGTAACGACGATTGCTAATATTTCTGCTCTCAAATGAAAGCTTCCATCGCACGGGCATTGCAGTGATTTCAGAAATTACAACAGATTTATTATTTGACATATATTTCCAAGATTACAGAGATATATCAAAAACTGTGAAGTTTGAGTGTCTACAGATGTTCAATATGTTCACCTTTAGTGCACACATCAACCCTATAACCGAGTTCTTCCCATACCCGATGCAGCATGTCTCTGTCAATGAGAGCAAATGCATTGGTGATGCGAACCCGCACTTCTGGCAGATGAACTGGTACTGGTGGCACGATCACTGTGTATTTTATGAAACCCCAAACAAAGAAGTCGCAGGGAGTTAGGTCAGGGAACATACACTTGGCACCTTCACTGCCTTAAGTTTCAGGCAAGTGGGGGGTGTAGTATTTGTCCGAAGACATTGCCTCCAATATCACGAAGGGTTACAATACTCTTAGCTTTCGGTGCGTCTTCTTGTTGGGTGTCAGTTTGCTAATTACTGAGCGGTGTTCTATGCCTGTCATAGCCATTGTCATAGCGTCCAAGCGAGTTGATCACAGGGTTGTTGCATTGTCTGATGTTATTGTAGAATTTTTCGGCCAGCTGGCGGAATCTGTCCTTCAATCTAGGTATGGCGGCGGCCTCGTGGAGTGCATCCGTGGGGAACCGGCACGGGAGGTGTAGGGCTCTCTTTAGGGCCCTATTTTGAATAACCTGGAGCTTTCTGATTTGCCTGTCACTGGCGTATGCCCACACAGGCCATGCATACTCCATAATAGAGCGTATGAGCGAAGTGTATATCTTAACTCCAGTGGAAGGGGCTAGCTTTGCTATCCTTATTTAGTATACAGTAAAGACTATGGAGCCTGGTGCTTGCTCTCCGACGGGCTTCGTTGATGCGGCTACACCAGTTCAGTCTTTTGTCTAGAGTCACCTCCATGTAGTGTGCCGTGATGGACAATGGGATTTCTCTACCATATAGGCGAAGTGTTGGGTCAGGATTAGCTGGTAGACGGGCACCGAGTCGTTTGGTTAAAATAATGGCTTGAGTCTTGGTGAGATTTATATCAATACGCCACCTCCTAGCCCAGGCCTCTGTTACTTGGAGAACTTCTGCAGTCGTCAGTAGGTATGTTTGGCCGGTGCGCGGCCAAAAGATACATTGTATCAATCTATTGTTATGCTAATTAGGCTATTGTTCTAATTGGATACATTGTATCATTCTATTGTTCTCCACCCTCCCACCTGTCAATCATTTTCACACCTATTGTTCTCTCCCCTCCCACTTGACTAACCACTTGACTTGAGTGCCACTTCACTAACCTCAGCTCCCCCAACCCTAGCACCAGCTGCCCTTGGGGCCCCCCTACTATTGCTCTTTTGCCAGGCCGCTTGTTTGAACACCTGCCTTCCCCAACCCTAGCACCAGCTGCCCTTGGGGGGCCCCCTACTATTGCTCTTTTGCCAGGCCACTTGTTTGAACACCTGCCTTCCCCAACCATAGCACCAGCTGCCCTTCGGGCCCCCCTACTATTGCTGTGTTGCCAGACCACTTGAGCAACCACCTGCCCCCCCTCTAGCCGCACAGGTGTGACGCAGCCGCACCAGGAGTGACGCAGCAGCTGTCCTCGCGTAGCGGCGGCAGATCCGTGGCGAGCACTGCTGCGGCAAGCGGCGGTTGAACCGAGGCAAGTGCCGCGGCAAGCGGCGGCTGAACCGCAAGTTTTACGTACATATTATATTATTGTAAAAAACGCAGACAAATTATATCGATCCTACAACTTGACTTGAGGGCCACTTGACTAACCACTTGACATGTATTATCTCTGGTCCTATTGGCCACTTGACTTGAGGGCCACTTGACTAACCACTTGACATGAGGGCCACTTGACTAACCACTTGACTAACCTCAGTTACACCCCTATTGTCCTTGACCACGCACCCCTCTAGCCGCACCAGGTGTGGCGCAGACGTTGCCAGACCACTTGAGCGACCAACTGGACTTTCGGACAGATGTCGATATGCTGCTCCTTTTCGAACGAGGAATTCGCGGAGGTATTTGCCAGTGCATGCCGAGGCAAATAACAGGTACATGCCGAGTGCGTCCATTAACTACGTAAGTACATTTTGGCCGAGTACCGGTCAAACCACACCAGGTGTGTACTCTGATGCTTTTGTCGTTCTGTGAGGTATGAGAATTCTGCGGTTTGAACAGAGAAGTTCACCGGAATAGCATTGCATTGCTCGAAGCTTGTGGACTACGCGTTTCTACCGAGAGTGGTGGTGTAACGGTTAGCGTTCTCGCCTCGCATTCGGAAGTACGGTGAAGTATCTAGGCGTAACAGTACAAAGCAACATGAAATGGGACTTGCACATAATTTCCGTCGTAGGCAAAGCTAATTCTAAACTACGTTTTATATGTCGTATTTTGAGAAGCTACAATGCTCATACAAAGGAAATAGCATACAAAACACTAGTGCGTCCGCATTTGGAATACTGTTGTGCAATTTGGGGGATCCGTATCGAAAGGGATTGATTGACACGTTAGAGAAAGTACAGAGGAGAGCCGCTCGATTCGTGACCGCTAGTTACAGTCCTTATGTAAGTGTCACAGAGCTGATACGTGGGTTAGGCTGGGATTGTTTGGCGGACAGACGACGTCGTTTTCGTTTAAATTTGTTGGAGAATATGCGAAAATCTTTAAGTTACGAGTGCAACGAAATACTTCTTCCGCCAACCTATTTAGGTCGCAATGACAGAAGGGATAGGATTCGAGAGATAAGATGCCGTACAGATACATTTAGTATTCTTTCTTTCCTCGTTCTGTTCGGGATTGGAATACTCTAAAATAGGATTGGTGCTTAGCACCCTCTGCCACCCACAGTAATTGTGAATTGCAGAGTATAGATGTAGATGTAGGTTCGAATCCCCGTCCGGGCATCCAGATTTGGGTTTTCCATGGTTTCCCAAATCACTCCAGGCAAATGCCAAGTGCTTCCTTCAAAAGACCATGGCCGAATCGGGAGTACGGTGAAGTATCTAGGCATAACAGTACAAAGCAACATGAAATGGGACTTGCACATAACTTCCGTCGTAGGCAAAGCTAATTCTAAACTACGTTTTATAGGTCGTATTTTGAGAAGCTGCAATGCTCATACAAAGGAAATAGCGTACAAAACACTAGTGCGTCCGCATTTGGAATACTGTTGTGCAATTTGGGGGATCCGTATCGAAAGGGATTGATTGACACGTTAGAGAAAGTACAGAGGAGAGCCGCTCGATTCGTGACCGCTAGTTACAGTCCTTATGTAAGTGTCACAGAGCTGATACGTGGGTTAGGCTGGGATTGTTTGGCGGACAGACGACGTCGTTTTCGTTTAAATTTGTTGGAGAATATGAGAAAATCTTTAAGTTACGAGTGCAACGAAATACTTCTTCCGCCAACCTATTTAGGTCGCAATGACAGAAGGGATAGGATTCGAGAGATAAGATGCCGTACAGATACATTTATGTATTCTTTCTTTCCTCGTTCTGTTCGGGATTGGAATACTCTAAAATAGGATTGGTGCTTAGCACCCTCTGCCACCCACAGTAATTGTGAATTGCAGAGTATAGATGTAGATGTAGGATCGAATCCCCGTCCGGGCATCCAGATTTGGGTTTTCCATGGTTTCCCAAATCACTCCAGGCAAATGCTAAGTGCTTCCTTCAAAAGACCATGGCCGAATTCCTTTCCATTCCTTGCCCCCCATCCTTTCCCCGGCTCTAAAGATCTCGCTGTTGAGAGACGTAAAGCAGTTAAAAAAAAATACGCGTTTCTGCCGCCAGGCGTTTATGGCGTAACTCATTTGCAGTACAGTGCCGCGTGTGCTGTCGACCTGGCTTCTGTCAATCTGTTTCTGCCAGCGCTGTTTTGTTATTGTTTCGTTACGTGAGGCAGCCGGCCCCTCCTATTCATATGTCAAGTAAGGGTCCATTCACACACAATAGACTCTTGGCGGCCGGTGGGGAGGGAAGGCAAAATTTCATTTCACGTAATATTAAACATTTAATTTCTACTCTTGGCATAATAGATACAAAAATTTTTTATATCGTGATTATTGTAAAAACGCGGATTGGCCGTTTACCCAATAAATTTTTTAAAAATACTAATATTTTCAGTAGTTCGTAGTAAATTTAGTTACGTGAGGCAGCCGGCCCCTCCTATTCATATGTCAAGTAAGGGTCCATTCACACACACAATAGACTCTTGGCGGCCGGTGGGGAGGGAAGGCAAAATTTCATTTCACGTAATATTAAACATTTAATTTCTACTCTTGGCATAATAGATACAAAAATTATTTTTATATCGTGATTATTGTAAAAACGCGGCCTCACCATTTACCCAATAAATTTTTTAAAAATACTAATATTTTCAGTAATTCGTAGTAAATTTAGTTGCATGAGCCACGCTTTGTATTGTTGGTGGGTGAGGTTTCTATAGCGTATGCGTCGTAACTGCGGGGCGTTTTAATATTCCAAATAAATACGAGTACCAATACTCTCGACCCTTTACACTAACGCTCACAGCTTCAGTTGATATTCCAACAGCCTCCTATTCATGAATAAAAAGTATTGTTGAATTGATATGTCAAGCGATCTACTCTAAAAAAGTACCCTATTGTATGAAGCATGCGGACTTTGCGTTTATTAATAGGCTAGGATAGAGGCGGAATGCGCAGGCAATAAAAAACCCAGGTCATAATGACCAAACGAGCCATTACTCCGTACTTCAGGTGAATGTTGGGTTGGGTCCTTCAAAAGACCATGCATGAATTCCATCCAGATCCTTGCACCAGTCCTATCACACTTCGTGATCGGTAAAGATCTGGCCTAGCATTTGGGAGGGCGTGGGCTCGAATCCCAGTCCGGGCATCCAGATTTGAGTTTTCCATGGTTTCCCCAAATAACTCGAGGCGAATGACGGGGATGATTTCTTCATTTGCCATGGCCGAATTCCCCACCGTTCCTCGTCCACTGTCCTTTCCCACCTCTAAAGGCTTCGATGTCAACGAGGCGTAGAACCATAAAAAAAAAAGAAAACCACGACCACCAACTCCAGATGAATGTCGAGTTATTCATTCAAAATACCATGCCCGAATTCCTTCCCAGTCCTTGCCAGTCCATACAATTATGGCCATTACATTCTCGCAATCACCATAGAGGGGGAATGCGCAGGCAATAAAAAAACCCTGGTCATAATGACCAAACGAGCCATTACTCCGTACTTCAGGTGAATGTTGGGTTGGTTCCTTCAAAAGACCATGCCTGAATTCCATCCCGATCCTTGCACCAGTCCTATCACGCATCGTGATCGGTAAAGATCTGGCCTAGCATTTGGGAGGGTGCGGGTTCGAATCCCCGTCCAGGCATCCAGATTTGGGTTTTCCATGGTTTCCCCAAATAACGCGAGGCGAATGCCAGGATAATTTCTTCATTTTCCATGGCAGAATTCCTTCCCGTTCTCAGTCGTAACAGCATTACCTAAGGACAGGACTGAACACGTGAAATGACTACGGCAATAACGAGCATGGTGGGGTGAGATGCAATGTTGTCGCTTCACATTCGGGAGGACGTGGGTTGGAATCCCTGTCCGAACATCGAAATTTCGGCATTCCATGCTTTTTTGCGAAATTACTGCATTTGGTGCTTAAGCAATTTGACGGGGAAGTGAAAAGTCCAGGATTCTAATCCCGTCTCAGCTGCGATTTTCAAAAGCCCTTAACCTGACATTCACATCTGGCACAACTTGCGTTGTAATGTAGTTACACCAGAACACTTCCGTTGTTTGGTTTCCAGTTTAAACTGTAGGTTCTCTACACCCGGCTAAGTTCACGTAGGATAGGATAGGTGCGGAATGCGCAGGCAATAAAAACCCTGGTCATAATGACCAGACTAGCCATTACTCCGTACTTCAGTTGAATATCGGGTTGGTTCCTTCAAAAGGCCATGTCTGAATTCCACCCCGTTCCCTGCACCAATCCTATCACGCATCGTAATCGGTAAAGATCTGACCTAGCATTTGGGAGGGTGCGGTTTCGAATCCCCGTCCAGGCATCCAGATTTGGGTTTTCCATGGTTTCCCCAAATAACGCGAGACGAATGCCGGGGATAATTTCATCATTTTCCATGGCAGAATTCCTTCCCGTTCCTCGTCCACTGTCCCTTCCCCGCCTCTAAAGGCGTAGAACCATAAAAAAGAATCGCATGTGCTTTTATCCAATTCAATATAACTTTATAGGCAGGTAGGTGATTTCACTGCAGGTCTATATATTCGTCCTCCTTTCAGAGGTACTTTTTTCCTCCTGGTGGGTGGGTTTTGTTAACGTTCGGGACTGCCATGTGGGAGATGGAGGGTTCGATTCCCCGTCCGCATGTTAATTAGTATCTGTTGTAGTTTAGACATACAAATAGCCGTTTATCGCCAAGAGTCACTGTAGACACTCCGACAATGACAAAAATAAAAATAAAACGCGTTTAGTGGTGTTTGTTCCTGTAGCCAGGGATGGTAACGCGATGTATGTGGTGGGAGTTCTACAGGTTTATCTGCTCGAATACCTGTGTCAGTGATGTATACTCATAGACCCTCCTAAGTTACCACTTCTCATTCTTGTTGAGGGGTGACTGTAAAATTCTTGAAATACAGATATTTGCGCGGGTACAGCGAATGCGTGCCACAACTTCACAATAATTGTTTGTGCATTGAAATACAGAAAAAAAAGTTTCTACTGTAATGGCAGTCTCTAGGTAAAGTGAAAAACGTGGCCATTTTTTATCAAAATTGCTAAGTTTTTCGCCTGGAACCATTGCGGCCACCCCCCCTATTACACATGTCGGACGTCGTAGGCTGGGCAGACGTAAAACAGGACAGGCGGCGGGCGAACTGTGACGGAACTAACATCAGACTTTAAATGTTGGGGCAGAGTACAAGTGTACCTGAACACACAGTGCACCGAACACTCCTAACGATGGGCCTCCGCAGCCGACGACCCATGCATGTGCACCACGACATCGGCAACTGCGACTGAAATGGGCAAGAGACCATCGTCACTGGACGTTGGCGTAGTGGCAAATCGTTGCATGGTCTGATGAATTCCGATACCTTCTTCATCATGCCGGAGTAAGGGTGCGAGCTGGTAGTTTTCTACGGGAAAAGCTTCTTGTCACCTATACTGCGGGGAACATTCACGTGGGAGCTCGTGCAAGGCACTATGACGACTGATAAGTATCGTACACTGGTTGCAGACCACGTACAGCACAAACCTTCATGACGACCTTGTTTCCCAACGGCTGTGACATTTTTCAACAAGATAATGCGCCATGTCACAAGGCCAGAAGTGTAACTTAATGGTTGGAGGAACACAGTGGCGAGTTGTAATTGATGTACTGGCTCGCCCAGCTCGCCAGATCTGAACCCGATCGAACACATCTGGGGTGTGATTTGGGGAAGGCTTGCGATCTATCTAAGTTTGGCCCATTGCAGATTGCGATGGCCCAGAGGCTCGGCACGAGCATTTCGGACACTGCACTATATATCGGGTGTTCGAGCAGTGTTGTGGTGAGTGTCTTCAACAAGTGGCGAAACGAAGGTGACGCCATGTCCAAACGTCGAGTGGTTGGGCGGCCACCCCTTATTACACATGTCGGACGTCGTAGGCTGGGCAGACGTAAAAACAGGACAGGCGGCGGGCGAACTGTGGCGGAACTAACATCAGACTTTAATGTTGGGCAGAGTACAAGTGTACCTGAACACACAGTGCACCGAACACTCCTAACGATGGGCCTCCGCAGCCGACGACCCATGCATGTGCACCACGACATCGGCAACTGCGACTGAAATGGGCACGAGACCATCGTCACTGGACGTTGGCGCAGTGGCAGATCGTTGCATGGTCTGAAGAATTCCGATACCTTCTTCATCATGCCGGAGTAAGGGTGCGAACTGGTAGTTTTCTACGGGAACAGCTTCTTGTCACCTGTACTGCGGGGAACATTCACGTGGGGGCTCGTGAAAGGCACCGTGACGACCGATAGGTATCGTACACTGGTTGCAGACCACGTACAGCACAAACCTTCATGACGACCATGTTTCCCAATGGCTGTGACATTTTTCAACAAGATAATGCGCCAGTCACAAGGCCAGAAGTGTAACTTAATGGTTCGAGGAACACAGTGGTGAGTTGTAATTGATGTACTGGCTCGCCCAGCTCGCCAGATCTGAACCCGATCGAACACATCTGGCATGTGATTGAATATGGCGTCAACCAAACGAGGTGAAACAACGTATATGCATGCAGAAATTGACTTAACGCAGTTACATGGAAGGCAGTCTGCATTATATCTTTCGTGGATTAGGATCGTGAAAAACAGGTAAAACATCACCGCAATTATACCACTTCACTATACGAAAGATGTCATCGGTTTTACATGGTTAGAAGGTGTCCATCATGCCATACGATGTGTATTGAGTGCATCCACCAAAATAGAAAAAAAAAACATGCGACATGATGCGGTGTTCCATCATAAATGAAACTCATTCTGTTCACGGCCCGATATGACATCGGACAACTTGAGTAGTACATCAGATATACCTGTCGAAAGTCACACTAAAGTACTGAAGTTGAACTAACCAGAGCATGCAGAAGATGAGAACATCACAAGTTTCATTAAACAACACGACCCTCCACAAGACCGAAACATAATGGGCTCAATACCAGATGAAACATAAATTATGTTAGATATCAGTTAGTAAGTGCCAGTTTCGATGAATTTCATTTAAAAAGTGCAAAAATAGATAAAAATTCGGGAATACTGGTCAAATATAGCAAAATATTGGTTAAAAACTTATGGCACTTTCTGAGACAGAACTTATGCTAAAGTCTGGTTAATACAGAATGTTAAAGTTTTTGTTATAGTTGGTTAGAGTAAATAAGGTTAGGTTATTTCAACTCACCTTCTCATGGTGCCACTGATACATGATTATCCAAAATTGTTTACTGAGGCGGCTTGGGCCCCACAGTAAGCTGCTGCTGTATAGAAAAATACAAACGCGTTGCATCCGGAAAACCGGCGCGCAAAATTTCGGTCTTCTTAGGCCGCGCAAAATACCGGTCTCTTAGGCCGCGGTGGGGCCCAAGCCGCCTCAGTAAACAATTTTGGATAATCATGTATCAGTGGCACCATGAGAAGGTGAGTTGAAATAACCTAACCTTAATTTACTCTAACCAACTATAACAAAAACTTTAACATTCTGTATTAACCAGACTTTAGCATAAGTTCTGTCTCAGAAAGTGCCATAAGTTTTTAACCAATATTTTGCTATATTTGACCAGTATTCCCGAATTTTTATCTATTTTTGCACTTTTTAAATGAAATTCATCGAAACTGGCACTTACTAACTGATATCTAACATAATTTATGTTTCATCTGGTATTGAGCCCATTATGTTTCGGTCTTGTGGAGGGTCGTGTTGTTTAATGAAACTTGTGATGTTCTCATCTTCTGCATGCTCTGGTTAGTTCAACTTCAGTACTTTAGTGTGACTTTCGACAGGTATATCTGATGTACTACTCAAGTTGTCCGATGTCATATCGGGCCGTGAACAGAATGAGTTTCATTTATGATGGAACACCGCATCATGTCGCATGTTTTTTTTTTTTCTATTTTGGTGGATGCACTCAATACACATCGTATGGCATGATGGACACCTTCTAACCATGTAAAACCGATGACATCTTTCGTATAGTGAAGTGGTATAATTGCGGTGATGTTTTACCTGTTTTCACGATCCTAATCCACGAAAGATATATGAATGCAGACTGCCTTCCATGTAATGTCAATTTCTGCATGCATATACGTTGTTTCACCTCGTTTGGTTGACGCCATATTCAATCACATGCCAGATGTGTTCGATCGGGTTCAGATCTGGCGAGCTGGGCGAGCCAGTACATCAATTACAACTCACCACTGTGTTCCTCGAACCATTAAGTTACACTTCTGGCCTTGTGACTGGCGCATTATCTTGTTGAAAAATGTCACAGCCATTGGGAAACATGGTCGTCATGAAGGTTTGTGCTGTACGTGGTCTGCAACCAGTGTACGATACCTATCGGTCGTCACGGTGCCTTTCACGAGCCCCCACGTGAATGTTCCCCGCAGTACAGGTGACAAGAAGCTGTTCCCGTAGAAAACTACCAGTTCGCACCCTTACTCCGGCATGATGAAGAAGGTATCGGAATTCTTCAGACCATGCAACGATCTGCCACTGCGCCAACGTCCAGTGACGATGGTCTCGTGCCCATTTCAGTCGCAGTTGCCGATGTCGTGGTGCACATGCATGGGTCGTCGGCTGCGGAGGCCCATCGTTAGGAGTGTTCGGTGCACTGTGTGTTCAGGTACACTTGTACTCTGCCCAACATTAAAGTCTGATGTTAGTTCCGCCACAGTTCGCCCGCCGCCTGTCCTGTTTTTACGTCTGCCCAGCCTACGACGTCCGACATGTGTAATAAGGGGTGGCCGCCCAACCACTCGACGTTTGGACATGGCGTCACCTTCGTTTCGCCACTTGTTGAAGACACTCACCACAACACTGCTCGAACACCCGATATATAGTGCAGTGTCCGAAATGCTCGTGCCGAGCCTCTGGGCCATCGCAATCTGCAATGGGCCAAACTTAGATAGATCGCAAGCCTTCCCCAAATCACACCCCAGATGTGTTCGATCGGGTTCAGATCTGGCGAGCTGGGCGAGCCAGTACATCAATTACAACTCGCCACTGTGTTCCTCCAACCATTAAGTTACACTTCTGGCCTTGTGACATGGCGCATTATCTTGTTGAAAAATGTCACAGCCGTTGGGAAACAAGGTCGTCATGAAGGTTTGTGCTGTACGTGGTCTGCAACCAGTGTACGATACTTATCAGTCGTCATAGTGCCTTGCACGAGCTCCCACGTGAATGTTCCCCGCAGTATAGGTGACAAGAAGCTTTTCCCGTAGAAAACTACCAGCTCGCACCCTTACTCCGGCATGATGAAGAAGGTATCGGAATTCATCAGACCATGCAACGATTTGCCACTACGCCAACGTCCAGTGACGATGGTCTCTTGCCCATTTCAGTCGCAGTTGCCGATGTCGTGGTGCACATGCATGGGTCGTCGGCTGCGGAGGCCCATCGTTAGGAGTGTTCGGTGCACTGTGTGTTCAGGTACACTTGTACTCTGCCCCAACATTTAAAGTCTGATGTTAGTTCCGTCACAGTTCGCCCGCCGCCTGTCCTGTTTTACGTCTGCCCAGCCTACGACGTCCGACATGTGTAATAGGGGGGTGGCCGCAATGGTTCCAGGCGAAAAACTTAGCAATTTTGATAAAAAATGGCCACGTTTTTCACTTTACCTAGAGACTGCCATTACAGTAGAAACTTTTTTTTCTGTATTTCAATGCACAAACAATTATTGTGAAGTTGTGGCACGCATTCGCTGTACCCGCGCAAATATCTGTATTTCAAGAATTTTACAGTCACCCCTCAACAAGAATGAGAAGTGGTAACTTAGGAGGGTCTATGAGTATACATCACTGACACAGGTATTCGAGCAGATAAACCTGTAGAACTCCCACCACATACATCGCGTTACCATCCCTGGCTACAGGAACAAACACCACTAAACGCGTTTTATTTTTATTTTTGTCATTGTCGGAGTGTCTACAGTGACTCTTGGCGATAAACGGCTATTTGTATGTCTAAACTACAACAGATACTAATTAACATGCGGACGGGGAATCGAACCTCCATCTCCCACATGGCAGTCCCGAACGTTAACAAAACCCACCCACCAGGAGGAAAAAAGTACCTCTGAAAGGAGGACGAATATATAGACCTGCAGTGAAATCACCTACCTGCCTATAAAGTTATATTGAATTGGATAAAAGCACATGCGATTCTTTTTTATGGTTCTACGCCTTTAGAGGCGGGGAAGGGACAGTGGACGAGGAACGGGAAGGAATTCTGCCATGGAAAATGATGAAATTATCCCCGGCATTCGTCTCGCGTTATTTGGGGAAACCATGGAAAACCCAAATCTGGATGCCTGGACGGGGATTCGAAACCGCACCCTCCCAAATGCTAGGTCAGATCTTTACCGATTACGATGCGTGATAGGATTGGTGCAGGGAACGGGGTGGAATTCAGACATGGCCTTTTGAAGGAACCAACCCGATATTCAACTGAAGTACGGAGTAATGGCTAGTCTGGTCATTATGACCAGGGTTTTTATTGCCTGCGCATTCCGCACCTATCCTATCCTACGTGAACTTAGCCGGGTGTAGAGAACCTACAGTTTAAACTGGAAACCAAACAACGGAAGTGTTCTGGTGTAACTACATTACAACGCAAGTTGTGCCAGATGTGAATGTCAGGTTAAGGGCTTTTGAAAATCGCAGCTGAGACCGGGATTAGAATCCTGGACTTTTCACTTCCCCGTCAAATTGCTTAAGCACCAAATGCAGTAATTTCGCAAAAAAGCATGGAATGCCGAAATTTCGATGTTCGGACAGGGATTCCAACCCACGTCCTCCCGAATGTGAAGCGACAACATTGCATCTCACCCCACCATGTTATTGTCGTAGTCATTTCACGTGTTCAGTCCTGTCCTTAGGTAATGCTGTTACGACTGAGAACGGGAATTCTGCCATGGAAAATGAAGAAATTATCCTGGCATTCGCCTCGCGTTATTTGGGGAAACCATGGAAAACCCAAATCTGGATGCCTGGACGGGGATTCGAACCCGCACCCTCCCAAATGCTAGGCCAGATCTTTACCGATCACGATGCGTGATAGGACTGGTGCAAGGATCGGGATGGAATTCAGGCATGGTCTTTTGAAGGAACCAACCCAACATTCACCTGAAGTACGGAGTAATGACTCGTTTGGTCATTATGACCAGGGTTTTTTTATTGCCTGCGCATTCCCCCTCTATGGTGATTGCGAGAATGTAATGGCCATAATTGTATGGACTGGTGGCAAGGACTGGGAAGGAATTCGGGCATGGTATTTTGAATGAATAACTCGACATTCATCTGGAGTTGGTGGTCGTGGTTTTTCTTTTTTTTTTATGGTTCTACGCCTCGTTGACATCGAAGCCTTTAGAGGTGGGAAAGGACAGTGGACGAGGAACGGTGGGGAATTCGGCCATGGCAAATGAAGAAATCATCCCCGTCATTCGCCTCGAGTTATTTGGGGAAACCATGGAAAACTCAAATCTGGATGCCCGGACTGGGATTCGAGCCCACGCCCTCCCAAATGCTAGGCCAGATCTTTACCGATCACGAAGTGTGATAGGACTGGTGCAAGGATCTGGATGGAATTCATGCATGGTCTTTTGAAGGACCCAACCCAACATTCACCTGAAGTACGGAGTAATGGCTCGTTTGGTCATTATGACCTGGGTTTTTTATTGCCTGCGCATTCCGCCTCTATCCTAGCCTATTAATAAACGCAAAGTCCGCATGCTTCATACAATAGGGTACTTTTTTAGAGTAGATCGCTTGACATATCAATTCAACAATACTTTTTATTCATGAATAGGAGGCTGT
Organism: Vandiemenella viatica; assembly: GCA_031002005.1. Taxonomy (NCBI): domain Eukaryota; kingdom Metazoa; phylum Arthropoda; class Insecta; order Orthoptera; family Morabidae; genus Vandiemenella; species Vandiemenella viatica. The sequence goes on along the minus strand of JARYHS010014061.1, from coordinate 33,544 downwards.
TGGAATATCAACTGAAGCTGTGAGCGTTAGTGTAAAGGGTCGAGAGTATTGGTACTCGTATTTATTTGGAATATTAAAACGCCCCGCAGTTACGACGCATACGCTATAGAAACCTCACCCACCAACAATACAAAGCGTGGCTCATGCAACTAAATTTACTACGAATTACTGAAAATATTAGTATTTTTAAAAAATTTATTGGGTAAATGGTGAGGCCGCGTTTTTACAATAATCACGATATAAAAATAATTTTTGTATCTATTATGCCAAGAGTAGAAATTAAATGTTTAATATTACGTGAAATGAAATTTTGCCTTCCCTCCCCACCGGCCGCCAAGAGTCTATTGTGTGTGTGTGTGAATGGACCCTTACTTGACATATGAATAGGAGGGGCCGGCTGCCTCACGTAACTAAATTTACTACGAACTACTGAAAATATTAGTATTTTTAAAAAATTTATTGGGTAAACGGCCAATCCGCGTTTTTACAATAATCACGATATAAAAATAATTTTTGTATCTATTATGCCAAGAGTAGAAATTAAATGTTTAATATTACGTGAAATGAAATTTTGCCTTCCCTCCCCACCGGCCGCCAAGAGTCTATTGTGTGTGAATGGACCCTTACTTGACATATGAATAGGAGGGGCCGGCTGCCTCACGTAACGAAACAATAACAAAACAGCGCTGGCAGAAACAGATTGACAGAAGCCAGGTCGACAGCACACGCGGCACTGTACTGCAAATGAGTTACGCCATAAACGCCTGGCGGCAGAAACGCGTATTTTTTTTTTAACTGCTTTACGTCTCTCAACAGCGAGATCTTTAGAGCCGGGGAAAAGGATGGGGGGCAAGGAATGGAAAGGAATTCGGCCATGGTCTTTTGAAGGAAGCACTTAGCATTTGCCTGGAGTGATTTGGGAAACCATGGGAAAACCCAAATCTGGATGCCCGGACGGGGATTCGATCCTACATCTACATCTATAACTCTGCATTCACAATTACTGTGGGTGGCAGAGGGTGCTAAGCACCAATCCTATTTTAGAGTATTCCAATCCCGAACAGAACGAGGAAAGAAAGAATACATAAATGTATCTGTACGGCATCTTATCTCTCGAATCCTATCCCTTCTGTCATTGCGACCTAAATAGGTTGGCGGAAGAAGTATTTCGTTGCACTCGTAACTTAAAGATTTTCTCATATTCTCCAACAAATTTAAACGAAAACGACGTCGTCTGTCCGCCAAACAATCCCAGCCTAACCCACGTATCAGCTCTGTGACACTTACATAAGGACTTGTAACTAGCGGTCACGAATCGAGCGGCTCTCCTCTGTACTTTCTCTAACGTGTCAATCAATCCCTTTCGATACGGATCCCCAAAATTGCACAACAGTATTCCAAATGCGGACGCACTAGTGTTTTGTACGCTATTTCCTTTGTATGAGCATTGCAGCTTCTCAAAATACGACCTATAAAACGTAGTTTAGAATTAGCTTTGCCTACGACGGAAGTTATGTGCAAGTCCCATTTCATGTTGCTTTGTACTGTTATGCCTAGATACTTCACCGTACTCCCGATTCGGCCATGGTCTTTTGAAGGAAGCACTTGGCATTTGCCTGGAGTGATTTGGGAAACCATGGGAAAACCCAAATCTGGATGCCCGGACGGGGATTCGAACCTACATCTACATCTATACTCTGCAATTCACAATTACTGTGGGTGGCAGAGGGTGCTAAGCACCAATCCTATTTTAGAGTATTCCAATCCCGAACAGAACGAGGAAAGAAAGAATACATAAATGTATCTGTACGGCATCTTATCTCTCGAATCCTATCCCTTCTGTCATTGCGACCTAAATAGGTTGCGGAAGAAGTATTTCGTTGCACTCGTAACTTAAAGATTTTCGCATATTCTCCAACAAATTTAAACGAAAACGACGTCGTCTGTCCGCCAAACAATCCCAGCCTAACCCACGTATCAGCTCTGTGACACTTACATAAGGACTGTAACTAGCGGTCACGAATCGAGCGGCTCTCCTCTGTACTTTCTCTAACGTGTCAATCAATCCCTTTCGATACGGATCCCCCAAATTGCACAACAGTATTCCAAATGCGGACGCACTAGTGTTTTGTATGCTATTTCCTTTGTATGAGCATTGTAGCTTCTCAAAATACGACATATAAAACGTAGTTTAGAATTAGCTTTGCCTACGACGGAAATTATGTGCAAGTCCCATTTCATGTTGCTTTGTACTGTTACGCCTAGATACTTCACCGTACTTCCGAATGCGAGGCGAGAAACGCTAACCGTTACACCACCACTCTCGGTAGAAACGCGTAGTCCACAAGCTTCGAGCAATGGCAATGCTATTCCGGTGAACTTCTCTGTTCAAACCGCAGAATTCTCATACCTCACAGAACGACAAAAGCATCAGAGTACACACCTGGTGTGGTTGGGGCCGCTCAAGTGGTTTGACCGGTACTCGGCCAAAATGTACTACGTAGTTAATGGAACGCACTCGGCATGTACCTGTTATTTGCCTCGGCATGCACTGGCAAATACCTCCGCGAATTCCTCGTTCGAAAAGGAGCAGGCATATCGACATCTGTCCGAAAAGTCCAGTTGGTCGCTCAAGTGGTCTGGCAACGTCTGCGCCACACCTGGTGCGGCTAGAGGGGTGCGTGGTCAAGGACAATAGGGGTGTAACTGAGGTTAGTCAAGTGGTTAGTCAAGTGGCCCTCATGTCAAGTGGTTAGTCAAGTGGCCCTCAAGTCAAGTGGCCAATAGGACCAGAGATAATACATGTCAAGTGGTTAGTCAAGTGGCCCTCAAGTCAAGTTGTAGGATCGATATAATTTGTCTGCGTTTTTACAATAATATAATATGTACGTAAAACTTGCGGTTCAGCCGCCGCTTGCCGCGGCACTTGCCTCGGTTCAACCGCCGCTTGCCGCAGCAGTGCTCGCCACGGATCTGCCCGCCGCTACGCGAGGACAGCTGCTGCGTCACTCCTGGTGCGGCTGCGTCACACCTGTGCGGCTAGAGGGGGGGCGGTGGTTGCTCAAGTGGTCTGGCAACACAGCAATAGTAGGGGGGCCCGAAGGGCAGCTGGTGCTATGGTTGGGGAAGGCAGGTGTTCAAACAAGTGGCCTGGCAAAAGAGCAATAGTAGGGGGCCCCCCAAGGGCAGCTGGTGCTAGGGTTGGGGAAGGCAGGTGTTCAAACAAGCGGCCTGGCAAAAGAGCAATAGTAGGGGGGGCCCCAAGGGCAGCTGGTGCTAGGGTTGGGGGAGCTGAGGTTAGTGAAGTGGCACTCAAGTCAAGTGGTTAGTCAAGTGGGAGGGGAGAGAACAATAGGTGTGAAAATGATTGACAGGTGGGAGGGTGGAGAACAATAGAATGATACAATGTATCCAATTAGAACAATAGCCTAATTAGCATAACAATAGATTGATACAATGTATCTTTTGGCCGCGCACCGGCCAAACATACCTACTCAACTAGATGAAAATTACGTTATTTTACACAACCTGCAATATTTTTACCATTGTTCCTTCCTGGTTAGATATTTATGTGATTTGTCAAGTATATATAAAAAATGGGGATACAATTTTCTGAAGTTATTGTCTACTTGAAACTGCAACGCGCCTCCGAGTGAGCGAAATATCCTGCAAGCTGGGGGTGGTACAGCGGTTGCTGCCTCACATCAGGAATACGGCTGACCGACTTGTCAGCACAACAGCCAGGGCACTGTAGTGGAAGTGATTTGCGCGCCGACATTCCATAAGTTTTCGCTTGGAATATCACTGTTTGTAAGCCGGGCAAAGAAACTGTATACGATATAAAATCGTACGTTAGATAATGTTTACATGTAAAATAAGAAGGTTCTTGCTGTGAGTCAAAAACAAGGTGTAAATTTCAATAGATTTTGACGCAGTGAGACAGTAACCTCAAAAAAAAGGGTAACAGTAGTTATTCCTACAGTTATGTGGAACCTTAACAACAGTTCTGATCGCAAAAAAAGTGCAGATAGAGATGCTGCCGACCACCATGTAACTGTATCAACCATAATTCTCACTGACGATGCCCCATTCCACAAGGGCGAAACGCGTCTGAATACATATGAATAAAACCAGTTGCTAATAGACGGTGTTTTCATTTACAAAGAGTATATTCGTGATTCTTACGTCGTGACGGTAAGGTTATTACGTTCTTATTGACTGAATGGATGGAAACATTGGAATATTATTACAGGTAGGCTTATCTTGCTGTCTAATGTGAAGTACGCCAGAACGCTTCCGTCGTTCGGATTCCACACTAAGCTGTAGATCTCCTATGCCAGGTAGGATTACCAGGTTAGATCAGATAGTCACGACGACAGGCGCATTCCGCGGGGAATCTAGATCTCTGTCACTTGGCTGCCGAACAATCCTTTGAGATCTCCCGGCTAGCAATGCCATACGACGATTTGATTTGAATACATCACATATTTTTCTAGGTACGATGCTATTACTATTACTACTATTACAATTACTCCGCGATTCACTAAAAGTGTTTGGCGGAGGGTGCATTGCACCTATCAGGAAAGGTAATGGTTTGGAAGGGATATGGCAGGAGGCGCCCATGGGCTATTGTGAGGAACCATCCCAGCATTCGCCTGGAGCGATCTAGGGAAACCATGGAAAACCCAGATCAGGATGGCCGGAGTGCTTTATCGGAAGCTACTCCTGTCCGATTTTGTGTTTACTCGCCCGGTAAATCTATTCTATTCCATTCCCTAATCGCTCGTGGAAAAAATGAGTAGAGAAATGAATCGGTTCTGGCCCTGATTTCTCTTATCTTATTTTCGCGGTCATTCTGAGATATGAATGTTGCTGGTAGCAATATTTGTTTGCTGTCATTCCGAAATACGTCAGTCGAGAATTTTTCAATTAGCTTCCGTCGAGAGCAACGCCTTCGGTGCTCCAAGTGTTCCCAACCTAACTCCTTCAACATGGCACTTACGCTTTCCCTCCAACTCGATGACAGTTGAAAGATTCCCCTTGTTAATGCATCCAGCCGCAATTCTTAACTAGATACCGTTGCTTGTATAAGCAGTCCAAATATTCCGCAGCCTAAGTCACTGGATTCTAGCCAATCCCATTGATTCTGTAATGTTCCTCTTAGCTTCTGGAAATATTTCTTTGGGGGAAATAGTGATATGATGACTGGTAACTGTATACGGTGTCAATAAACGTATAACCTACCCTTTTGGTGTATTCCTGATATATGGGAATCTTTTACATGCATTAATACTATTTAGCGCTCTTATATCAATTAATCAACATTCATATCGCAGATCATTCAGCGAAGTAAATTTGTAGTATTGTCTTTTTACCTTGTCGTGCTCCTTAAGGCTTCCCACCAGGAAAAAAATACATTCTTTGCCGTCTCTTTTTACAAAAATGGACAAAAACGCTCACCACCCGGTTATAATGTATTGCCTTTCTTGTTACTATATGTAGGGTACCTTTATACTCTGCCTGAAATTCTCTTATGATATCTTCCTTTTAAAAAAAAAAAAAAACATACAACGCTATGAAATATTTCTGCAGCAGTTCATATATTACTCTGCTCCATGCATCAGTTTTTTCACACTGTAAAAATTTATATAACACAACTTCAATATCAATAATGTTATCTATGGCCGCAGCCATAAATATTTTCCGTAATTCGAATTCCTTTCACATTCCGGTATCTCCCTACCAGTGCCATTTCTCCTCTCATCTCATACAGTTTTGCTCAATCCCTTCCATTCATTCAATAATTCCTCCTCTCCCAAATCACTTTTGTAATCTCCATGACTAGCCCTCACATTTTCTCCTTGTTATCAGAGATTCTTCAAAAACATCTGATAAGTATTTTATACTACCACTTTATGTTATGAATAATACATAAAATATTATACATATAATAAATATTATTCAATCTTATAATTACATTTCACAAAGCAACTACACGTATGACCGTTACAAAAGGCAGCGGATATCTAGGTATGCGTGGATGTTCGACGTTAAGAATTTACACCGAGCGTGTTGGGTGAAAGGTTAACGTTCTGGCCTCGCATTCGGGAGGACGCCGGTTCGAATCCCCGTCCGGGAATCCAGATTTGAGTTTTCCATGGTTTCCCCAAATCACTCCAGGTGAATGCTGGGATGCTTCCTTCAAAAGGCCATGACCGAATTCCTTCCCGTTCCTTGTCCCCAGTCCTATCCCTCCTCTAATGACCTTGCTGTCAAGAATTTACGTCAGAGACCTCGTCATATATTTGCGTGTGAGGCAACACGTTATTTTTTAAAAGATGTAGAAAGCTTTTGCTGCTGCAGAGTCTGATAAAAAATCTTTTTGCGAGTGACAGAAAAAATACAGCTATTAGGTCGTGAGACCATTAAGTGATTTACCAAAATGGCGGAGACTTTTGATGTCATATGTAATCAGAGATTTGCTTTAAAAAATTTCTTGGTGAGTGCGATTTATTAACGACGCTGCAAAGTCGCACTAATTTTGGCTAGAGTTTTAAACCAACCAAGGACTTGATTCCTTCTACGTCAACACCGCTTCATTCGACTTTTCGGACAACATACTGTGTCCATCTTCCCAAGGAAAACTGCTTTACGACGTATTCTGCAGGCTTTTTTATACCAAATCCCCCTCTCAAAATTTGGACTCGTCTGGACAATCACGCAGCTGGTGTTTGGAGGCATGGTAGGAGAAGAGATGTCAGTTCTGTCCAGGAAAAAGAGCGCACTTTGCAGGCCGAAACGTGGAATTTTTATAAAAAAATATGTGACACCACTCAAGTACCCTTGGAATGACAGGTAGTTCACAACAGTAATGGTAGCTTCAATACGAGCGAAGTCTCAACATCGCTACTTGAAATCGTACCCAATGTGTAGAGGGAGTTGCGCGTCTGGGGTGGGATGTGAAATAGTTATTCCCTGGCTGCCTTTGCTAATGGTTGAAGAATTTCAGCGGAGTTCGAGAGCCAGCCGTGTTATAGTCCAGAAACACGACTTCGCTGTCCATAGTAGACCACGCATCGGTTGTGGTGATCGGTCCCTAGATGCTGGCTGACCATCTCAACCCGGCCGTAAGCCCGCAGTCTCTATGCCTGCACATTCCATACCACGCGTTCCAAACCGGCAATGCAGCCCACAGCCATCTCCGTTGCCATGCCTGTGGGAATTGATCAGACTGCTTCATCGGATTTCGCACGATCCGCTCTCCTCGTACAAACAATGAAAAGTCATTTCACACTCAAGGACGTTACGGAATTTTTAATTTTAACTATATGGCACAAAACGTGATTATAAAGTGAAATTAAATGTAGAAACAAAAGGCTTTTACTCTGAAAATATATTATGCTCATGACTAGAACGTCTTCTACGTTTGATTATTATCATCAAATTGCTTTCAATTTTCACTAAATTCTTTCGTTTGCTGTGTGTGAAGATGACATACAAAACTTTCGTCTCAGTAACCATCCTACTACAGTAATAAATAACTGTCAAAAATACTAGGAGTAATGTCGGGCGGCTTTGATTAAACTAATAAATAGCCAACCATAGAAGTGTTCCATCGTATTGCCTAAAGATAACCTTCATTAACAAAAGAACGTACGATGTTTAACCGATATTTATAAATGATTTCTCTGAAACAGGAAAATATCGTGATTCTCAATCGTGTCTGTTCAGCGTGTTATATTCTCGTAAAAGATGTTCTTTTCAATCATTTTGGTAAAAGGCGTATTTCTATAATCGGTATATGAGTATAAAGTAATGTGCTCTTGCAGCCTGGTGACAGAGATTCAATTTGCTGCATATACCGCCTCTATCATGACAGAATCTACAGTTTAGCCGGAATCCGTATCACGGAATCTCCTGGCGTACCTATTTTTTTAAGAAAAAAAAAGATCCTTATCCCATCGGAATTTGAATCAGGCAACCAAAATTCAGAAACCACTCACCGACCTATCTGTAAGCAAATACCAAATGCGCCAAATACTGTACTCTTTTTTTTTAGTACCGATTAGATATCGAGTATCTGAAGATAAGTAATTTAATTCTTACCTACGATTTATAAGTTCATTGTATCATCAAACATTACTGTGAACAACGTCTGAATTTTAAAGTTGCGGCCATTCATGATACTAACAAAGATTGATTTTTACAGGACTGCAATGTGCCATGTCACCAGGAAAAAATCGTTCACTAACGATTTGAGGAACATTCTAGAATATTCCAGCGAATTAATTGGCCACCTAAATCGTAAGAAATGAATCCACTCGAACATATTTTGACACGAAAGATCAGCTCTTGTACTTCGATCTGCACCAACAACATTTTCGCAGTTATGGACGATTCTAGAGAAAACATGGCTAAATATTTCTTCAGCGGATCTCCGACAACTTGGTTAATCAATGCTGAGTTACTGTACTTCACCTACTAAAAGGGGAGAACGACACGTTACTGGTAGGTATCTCTTGATTTTTGGTACTTCATTGTATAAATCAATACATTTTCGCTGTAACTTCCATTATAATCACTCATTGCTCCGAACATCAAAAATATAAGCTACAACTGAAATAGTTTACTGTCGTCAAACAGAAACGGCACAGTCATTTGATAGGTCTACCTTTCCGGGAAGAATATCAGCTCTACTTTGCGCAAATATTCGCTGTGAATAAATGGTCACTGGGTGATATAAATTGCGAGCATAATTGATACTGTCGTGTTGAAAATGGGTTACAGCTTTTGCCGTAAATTCATCCAGCAGAACACAAATTTGCAATTTAGATAAGAATCCAATTCATGCAGATAATATTTTAACTGTAATATTCTTTTTAAACTACCCGATACATTTCCTGCGTTTCGTCGACATGTTTTGTTCTTAATTCCCTTTGATCTGTTCATTTTCATTCATTTCGCCGTCAGGCGCATTTCACAGCTTTAATAATAAATTGTTTCGTATCTGCGGCGTGTTTGTATTTAGTTCGGTAGCCACCGCTATTTTAATATGAGATCAATCAACATATACCGCGATATGAAAATTCCCGCCACGAACCAACGTTGTGATTAATAAGGGGGAAGATAGCTGTGTAGGGAAATTGCCACCGGAGCCTGTGCTCCATTGCAATTAAATTAAATTAAATACATGAGACGACAGTGGCGCCGCGTGGCGACTGGCGGTTGATTCCAGCTGTTTGGATTCCTTTAATGTCGATTGATCTGTTGTAATTCGGCAGCGCGACGGTTTACCGCGACTGATGTCGGTAATCAGTCGAAGCCAACCAATCGCAGCGCAGCGCGCCTGCTGCCATCTGGGACAACAAGCTAATATGTGGCGACAGTCGACCCGAGCGCCTGGATCGACTGCGTACACAATCGAAATCACTCCATAATGGCGCCCGGCGGGTAAACTCCATTTTACGTCTGTAAGCACTGTTGTGGTAATCCAGTTGCTGGCGAACTTGACTGAACAAATAGAGTATAACATAGTTTAACTGTATACACTTCTATCGGAAAGTGGATAATTAGTAAGCTGCACAGATCGACAGTTCTGGCTAAGAAAATATCTTGATGCAGCATTCGTTTGGTTATTGTTTAGCAACAGATAAAAAAGGCCGGGCTTGATATTATTTAGTATTAACAGCGTTCTTGTGGACCATATTCTGAATACCAGTATAGATATCGATTGTATGAAAAATAAATGGTACAACTTCCTCCGTATACACCAGTAACTTGATTTCAATGTTATAAATCCCTCATGTAATGGATGTTAATAAGTTTCCTGTACCAATTACATGCAGAAATCAACACGTTTTTGGGATGTTTTCGTCATCGATGATAGCTTCCATGTTTATTTTCTTTATCCCAAAGAACTAGTTATCCTACTTTCAAATGTAAACAAATTATCTGCTTAAAACCAGAAAAGAAATCTTTGAAACCAGAAGTACAGTTTCACAACTTACAATATACGAATCTGTAAACAACTGGCAATTCCGGTTATAATCAAATTTCCGCTATCGGAAATGTTTATTCTTCAAAAGGTATGAAGTAATAAAACAAAAAGATGTTCTATTCGTAATATATTAGCTCAAGAAATCAAAATGCTCCTGTTTTTAATCTTTATACAATAAATAAGAATGATACATCATCAATAATATTCATAGTGCTAAGTGGCGTCTTGTTTCTAGTTCTTAATTTTTCATGGATCGTATTTATTACTACATAGGAAAGCATTTGCTTCCGTTCAGTTGATACTTTGGGACTTCTTCAGCACTAGTATCCCAGAACAATGTGATGGCCTCACTGACAAGAGAGTTACTAGAAGTATCGATGAACAATAATTTAGAAATTCTTCAATGATTAGGTGCAGAGAGCAAATGCTAAAATGATCAAAAAAAAATTATAGTACCTGGGTGACCGATCTTCGCTCGGCATCTTTCGATTTCGGTTCAATATCCAAGATTTCGAGTAAAGTTTGATTAAAGTAAAAGGCTTGAAGGCTTCCTAGGCATTTTGAGATGCACAGTTAACCAAAGAGAAGCTTAACTAACATCAGTAGGCTTACTGGTACCTGAACCTTCTACGTAATGAGGTTAGAGCCGTTTTCGAGAAACCAAATACAAAAATTGCTTTCAATGTTTTATTTTGTTCCTAGTGGTTGTTGTTAGGTTGAGCTACGGCCTGGACCAAAAGCACGAGAAACTATATCCATAACTGATTTTTGACATGCTATATCTCGAAAACCAAACGAGATATCAAGAACATTTATTCTTTACTTTCGATATGTTTCGCGAGTTCTATAAGAATTCATTATCAGATTGTGACGTCACGGTAATGATAGAACTGCCATAATTCATTGGGAACCATCAGACCTGTTCAGAACGGATTTCGATCCCCCGAGTATATGTTGAAGGGTAATAATTCCATATATCTGTGTTACAATTATTTCTTCAAAATGAGCCCTAGGTATCGAGAAATTAACGCGCAAACATTTGTGAATATTGCTTAAATATTATAATTTTATTCCATTGGTTAACAGTTTCAGCGTGGCGTATCGGTAGCGCGTTTGCTTACCATTTTGCGAACCCGGGTTCAAATCCCCATACTGGCAAATATTTTTATTTCTTTTTTTTATATGCAGTAATCATTAAGCATTGATTTTATTTCATTTACGAATTTTATTATGCGAAATAACTTTTAAAACAAAATATTACAGAATATACATTCCCAACTTTATTTTTTTGTAATCGTTATTTGATTGTTTATTGTTGAAATGTTTTTTTTTGAAACAGATATATTTCATGTTCTACAAAGGAAATGGAACTTTAACAGAATATCTCTTTTATGATCGTAGCATTGTAATAAAAATTGTATAATGTATCTATTGTAAGTAATTATATTATTGTAAATAATTGTATTATTGTAAATAATGTTTAAAAGTTATTTCGCATAATACAAATTCGTAAATGAAATAAAATCAATGTTCAATGATTACTACATATAAAAAAAGAAATAAAAATATTTGCCAGTGTGGGGATTTGAACCCGGGTTCGCAAAATGGTAAGCAAACGCGCTACCGACACGCCACGCTGAAACTGTTAACCAATGGATTAAAATTATAATATTTAAGCAATATTCACAAATGTTTGCGCGTTAATTTCTCGATACCTAGGGCTCATTTTGAAGAAATAATTGTAACACAGATATATGGAATTATTACCCTTCAACATATACTCGGGGGATCGAAATCCGTTCTGAACAGGTCTGATGGTCTCCAAGTTAGACAAGAACATCAGTGCTAAATTCATACACTCCGATAAAACTATGCTCATCACATGTTCTGATCAACCGTGCGTTTCAAAATGATAATGAAACAATTCCCATAAGAAGTAACCTTCGTTATAAACATTAATAAAGCACAAGGTCAGACGCTTCAAAAGGCAAGATTCTATTTATCAGAACCTGTTTTTTTCGTATTTGCACTCTTACGCGGCTTTTTCAGGAATTTGTAGATGTATTAATATTTAATTATGCACGTTATTATCAAACTTTACTCGAAATCTTGGATAGTGAACAGAAATCGAAAGATGCCGAGCGAAGATCAGTCACCCAGGTACTTTTTAAATGTTTTATAATTAAGGTGGTAGTATTTAATGACAAACTAACAACCATTTCTTACGGTCAAAAAGTAAACGATGATTACTTTATAACTGGTACCGGTAGTATAATTTTCGAAGAAGTTTCTGTAAAGTATCACCTCTGACAAATTTTTAATTATCATCCTATTTAAATATTTGACAATTAAATTTGCAGTGCTAATATTTTCACTTGTCAGCCAGTATACAAGAACTGTTCGTTTAAATATTCTTTGAAATCAAAGAGAAACTATTTGTAGGTTTTCTGTTACCTGAATTGTCTACGAGATGGCGCTAGTGCCGCTTTCGAGATGCCGAGTGAAAAAATTGTTCGTATTTTGTAAACTTGTTTTTTTGTAGGGAAGACAACTATTTAGGTAATCTTTAAAGTCAAAACATTGTCTAAATATCAAATTTCATCGAAATTGTTACAGCTGTTTCTGAGATCCGAAATATATATTTACAATAATTGCTCGTTTAAAGATATAAGATTAAAAACAATTGGTTTCCCTGCTTTCTCTTTCCCTCTCTCTCTCTCTTTCTGATTCATTTGACCGTGTATCTACTCCAATTGTCAAGAAATTCGTAAATTTAGCATCGATTCGTAGCAAAATAAGGCTAAGGGTTTATAGTAGGAATTTCCAAATAAATAAACAAGTGAGTTTATTTCGTAGTCGTAAAGATAGGAAGAAATGAGTAACCAACTTCCATCGCACGATCTACGACCAGAATTTGAGCAGCGATCATGACAAATTACTCGTTCATCTAACTGACTGCTCCTGATCGATCTGCGCTGAAAAACTGTCCCCGCAACATCCGTGATTTTTTCCCCCAATGTGTTTGCCGGATACTGCCGTGTGCCTTCCGCCGTTCCGGTGTTGACTCACATTTGTTACGTTCCCCAGTTCATTTATTCCACTGCTGTCGTCTGTTAGTACAGTTCCGTTGAAACTGAGATTACATTAATACTGGCTCCACTGCACGCGAATACCTCTGAAAGAACATGCGTTGACTTCCGCCGCCGTTGTCGATGTTATCTTGGTTGTCGGGGTGGAACCGCATCAATTTATCGAAACCTAACGTTTCAGCCATCATTTTGTGGCTTTTTTTCCTCTGAAGAAAGCCACAAAATGATGGCTGATACGTTAGGTTTGGATAAATTGACGCGGTTCCACCATTCAAAGTACATAAACTTTAATATTTCTTTTCACCGAATTCGACTTATTTAGACAGTAGCTTAGGCCATATTTCTAAAAAAGCACGTCATAGTCGTCCCTGAAAAAGTAGGGGTTAGCACGCTGGCCTCGCATTGTAAAGGGGTATCGGTTCGAATCTGGCGTAGGACATTGGTGGTTTTGATTAAGTATAGTGTGTGTCTTGTATTGTCCTCGCTATAGTGTCCAAAATTAAATTAGCCCGATACAACTGCTAGTACAAAATAAATTGGAACTGCCTAAATGGTAGCAGAAAAAAAAAAATTCTGTTGTAGAGTTTTTTGGATGTCAAGGAAGTGATTCACTCTAGACACCTTGTCAGTCTTCTTTGAAAGTTTCCATCGAAATATTTGTTTCACTCATATTTATCAAACAATTGGACTGAACGCTAGTCCCTGATATACATCGGTGCTTTTGTCCCTCATATCAAGCAATGCTACAAACATCGCCATTCGTTTCCTTTGTCAATCAATGACAATTTTTCTATAGTTTAAGGAAATCGCAAGACCCAAATTTCCTTTTTTTTTTTTTTTTCTTAGCTTCTGAACTCATTCATCTCTCTGTCACGGCCCCGAACCAATAGAAATATGTAAGTTAACGCTATTTTATTTCTCAGTATTATAACAAAAAGTTCTGTAAAATCATGGTGGTCACAATAAATATATCAATTAGTGGGAAGCTGAAGAGAAAGATTTCTACATAATCTTCGTGCACATCAAATGTTAGTGGGCAATCGGATGACAGTAACAGAAATATTAGTAAAACTATATGAATCGGTTAAGCGTTAAAACGACGGATGAACACCATTCTAAGTAGTAGCTTGAGGGGTGGGGGGAGGGGGAAGTGAGGGAAGGGGTTCGAGCCAAACTCCTGGGATGGCACTTCTAACATTAAATTGCAAGTAGGAAGTACTGAGTATAACAACTAAACAACATTTGTTATACATATATATTAAAAAGTTTACAATAGCAACTGTAAATGTTATAATTGTAAGCAAGACCCAATGTAATATTATAGAATTAATTACACAACAATTTAATGTGTAAGGGAATAACATCTCAAATTCCTTGCATGAAAATGTATCTTGAAAATTTCTTGAAACTATGATCCTGATCTGGGTTTTCCATGGTTTCCCTAGATCGCTCCAGGCGAATGCTGGGATGGTTCCTCACAATAGCCCATGGGCGCCACCTGCCATATCCCGTATATCCCTTCCAAACCATTACCTTTCCTGATAGGTGCAATGCACCCTCCGCCAAACACTTTTAGTGAATCGCGGAGTAATAGTAATAGTAGTAGTAGTACTCAACAATTTAAAATATATATATATTTATGGCCTAATTTAATAACTAGATATTAGGCTGTATAAATGATGGGTACGTAAAAAAAAAATTAGATAACTTTAAAAACGATTAGATTTTTATAATTTTAAGATTTTTCGGGAACTTCTTCCTCTATTTGTATAATAGTTTTAATGATGTTCCTGTTCCTTTTAAGAGGACAGGATATGACTAATTTTTACAAATTAGAATCTACGACAGGAAATGTTTGACAAAAAAAATCTTATTCAACATTCCATGTTTTTCTTTAAAAAAAATTCAAACCTACTATAGGTTTTAATTATTATTATTTTGTATTTTACTCACAAATACCATCTAAAAGAAAACATTGCAAATTATGAATTCGATTAAAGATTATTTCTTACTAATTTTATTTAAGAACTAATTGTTGCCAGTAACTTAGACCACTCGATATTTTTACAAAATTACGTGTGCTGAAGTTACTTGCACAGATGATTTTTACTCCTTAATTGCAGTTAGTGAATAGACAAATCCAATAAGAAACTCTATGGGATAACTACTCTCAGATACGAGTTGAATGATGATAATGATTTAAAGTTAAAATAAATAAATACCTCCGTCCAGCACCATATATAAATGACAGTAGAACGACCAGATAAAACAGCCTTTATCTACTACATCGCTTTCGGGTGTTCAGAAATTTGAACAATCAAGGGAACTAAATAATTAAATTTTTGTCCGGTCTTAATCACGTGGTATAAGGTTTCTTAGCGTCTACTCAATGCATCACCGTCGTATCCATCTGAGTTAACCCCGTAATCCTACCAGGCAAACGGGCCATTACAGTTAAACGTAAAATCCAAACAACAGAGTATGCCAGAATTGCAAATAGAATTCATTTTCAAATAATTTAATTCCGGTTCCTAATTGTACTAAGACATTGGCACGCATCTCGGTAAAACATTTCTGCTGCGAGAAACTAGATGCTTTTAAATGTGTACTAGTTTACGGAAACTTCTGTGTCAAACTATTGCAAGCCCGTGACCGTTTTTTGATTATCGTCAAGGATCTAGAATAGTTAAAGTTTTTAGGGTCAAAGATTATGATAGGTTGACTCATCTGGCCAAATACGAACTTGACCTGTGTTTCAGTCTTAGTGTGAATAAAATCTCTTGAGCTTGAAGAACTCAGAAGTACACAGACGGAAAAAAAAATCCCAACACCAAGAAAAAATTATTGTAGAGTAATGAAATTTGGACAATGCATTTGTCAAGTTAACATGTTTAATTGATTAAATTTTCAAGATCACAGGTTAATTTAAGCTCAAGAAAATGCATTTCAAATGTGAAATACTGTTAAATTAATAGCCGGTGTAACCTCCAGAATTTTGAATGCAAGCCTGCAAACGTGAATGCATTGTGTCATACAGGTTTCGAATGTCACTTTGTGGTATGGAGTTCCATGCTTGTTGTACTTGTGCTGTCAATACTGGGACGGTCAGTGCTGGCTGTGGATGATGCTGGAGTTGTCGTCCAATGATATCCCATACGTGTTCAATTGGAGACAGATCTGGTGATCTCGCAGGCCAAGGTAACATGTCGACACTCTGTAGAGCACGTTGCGAGACAACAGCGGTATGAGGGCGAGCGTTATCCTGTTGAAAAACTCCCCCTTGAATGCTGTTCATGAATGGCAGCACTACAGGTTGAATTACCAGACTGACGTACAAATTTGCAGTCAGTGTGTTTGGTATAACCACAAGAGTGCTCCTGCTGTCATAGGAAATTGCTCCCCAGACCATGACTCCAGGTGTAGGTCCAGTGTGTCTAGGCCGCAGACAGTTTGGTTGCAGGCGTTCCCCTGGCCTCCTTCTGACCAACACTCGGCCATCACTGGCACCAAGGCAGAACCTGCTTTCATCAGAAAACACAACAGATCTCCAGTGTTGGTCAGAAGGAGGCCAGGGGAACGCCTGCAACCAAACTGTCTGCGGCCTAGACACACTGGACCTACACCTGGAGTCATGGTCTGGGGAGCAATTTCCTATGACAGCAGGAGCACTCTTGTGGTTATACCAAACACACTGACTGCAAATTTGTACGTCAGTCTGGTAATTCAACCTGTAGTGCTGCCATTCATGAACAGCATTCAAGGGGGAGTTTTTCAACAGGATAACGCTCGCCCTCATACCGCTGTTGTCTCGCAACGTGCTCTACAGAGTGTCAACATGTTACCTTGGCCTGCGAGATCACCAGATCTGTCTCCAATTGAACACGTATGGGATATCATTGGACGACAACTCCAGCATCATCCACAGCCAGCACTGACCGTCCCAGTATTGACAGCACAAGTACAACAAGCATGGAACTCCATACCACAAAGTGACATTCGAAACCTGTATGACACAATGCATTCACGTTTGCAGGCTTGCATTCAAAATTCTGGAGGTTACACCGGCTATTAATTTAACAGTATTTCACATTTGAAATGCATTTTCTTGAGCTTAAATTAACCTGTGATCTTGAAAATTTAATCAATTAAACATGTTAACTTGACAAATGCATTGTCCAAATTTCATTACTCTAATTTTTTCTTGGTGTTGGGATTTTTTTTTCCGTCTGTGTATATAATCAAGTCCTAAGGGTTTTCATGTCCCATTTCACGTCATTATGTTTCGTTACATGCAATCTACATCTGCATATGTTTCTTAATTCTGCAGTTCACAAAACAATAGAATGAAAGCTATATATATTACAAAAATTATATTTTCTTTCTGCGTTCCAATTTCTAATTGCACTATGGTAGTAAAGATACAATCATCCATCTTTAAACAAGTTATTTCCCTAATGTTACCTTACCGGAATAAGTTGGTGGGAGAAGAATTTCTTCCAATTTGTAATTGTAGTCTACGCATTCTGTCTGATATATAACACCATCCAATCCACTGTTTCAAGTCTACAACACTTTTGTAATTGTTTTGGGAACCGGTACTTTGCAATCATAGATAAAATAGATAGGATCCGAAGGGCTTTTCACCTGCTGTTAAGAGCCTAATGCTCTAACGTTTTTATGGTTTCATATAATTACCTTCATTTATTAGATGGCAGTGGTAAATGTGTACGATGTTCTGTACAGCGTTTTCCCTTTCACTATTTTTTTGTAAATTGTATTCTGCATCTAACAAGACTAATAAGCCAACTCCGCGTATTTTCATTGTACTGACGGTTGTGTCAGGTTTTTTTCAATGTTATAAGTGCACGATACATTGTTAACTACATGCAATGTTTAAACAGTTATAAACAATGAGGCTAAAAACTGACTCGAATCAACGTAATTCGTAACGTGACGTAACATAACGGGGCTTGCCATTGTTTTGCCGTTACTTGAAATGTAATATCTGCATACTGCTTTGCTGTAATGCAGTGAAAACAGCGTATTCTGCCTCCATTTTTTCACCTCAGGTAGTTTTGAAACAATTGGAATAACCTTCTTTTATAAAAAAAAAATAGTTGTTTAGTTACTGTTTTCGATACTAAGTTTCACCCCCAGTCTTAACGTTTCTGACACGTTATCACAATTAGGGGGACTTTTATTTTTAAAACCATCGTTACTGGTGAAGAGACTGGGTCCCTTACGATAATCCTGAAACAAAGGAGCAGACGATGCACACATATTCTCCAAACAGACCGAAAAAGTTTAAACAAACGCTGATACAGAGGAAAACAATTACTACAGTTTTCTGGTACCAAAAAGGAGTGTAGTTGGGAGACTTTCTTCAGCAGGGGATATCAGTAACCAAGGAAGTTTATTTTGAAAACGTCGTCTCCGCAGAGTCATCCAAAACAAACTGAGAAGAATGATCTCGCCAGGCGTGGTTTTGATCCTTGACATTGCCCGAACACACTGTGCCAAGGTGACAAATAAACATTTCAAGTGAGAACTTTTCGACCATCTACGGATCTAGCGCCGACTGATTTTCATCTGTTCAGAGACTTGAAGGCATGGTTGTGCGGACAACGCTTCGTCACTAACGAAGAACTTCAGGATGCCGCCAAGACGTATCTCTCCACTGGGGGCTTACTTTTTTGAAGAGGGCACCTAGAAACTTCCTTCATGACATGACAAATGCCTCAACCACTTTGGCGATAATGTAGAACAATAAGTAAGACCTTGCTGTACTTTTGATGATAAAATTATTGTATTACGACAATTTGTCATTTTTATAGCACTTCGGGGGTTGGAAAACAACAGCCCTCGCATTTTAAAGCGTAGTGATTAAGAATCGTGCATCACCACTTATTCGTTAACTGATAAAAATCACCGGTGCTCCAACCAGAATACCGAGCGTGTTGGATGAGCGGTTAACGCTATGGCATCGCATTCTGGAGGACGCCGGTTCGAATTCCCATCCGGGAATTCAGATTTGGGTTTTTCCATGGTTTCCCAAATCACTCCAGGCGAATGCCGGGATGCTTCCTTCAAAAGGCCATGGCCGAATTCCTTCCCGTTCCTTGTCCCCAGTCCCATCACGACGCACAGTGGGGCGAAATCTCAAAAGCTGGTCAAAATATGGAAACTTTATCCAATTTTAATGAAACTTTGTACAAAATCGGTTTTAAGCACGCTGATTACAATTCCAATGTCAAAATTGCAAAAAAACAAAAAAACTAGAGGATCCAATATGGCGGATTAAAAATTAAAAATGTTTCAATTGTCATACAAATTTGTATACAGGGTTTAATAAGCTCGTTGATACAGATTCCAATGTTAACAATGCAAAAAAGAACAAATGGTGGATTCAATATGGCAGATTAAAAATAAAAAGGGTTTGAATTTAAATACGTTTCAAAAATTGAAAAAAAAATTAATTAAAAATTTTCGTGGAGAAAAATGTGGTGTACTATACATTCCTATTTCCTTTCGTATGAAGCCAACTTTATCGTCGCTCTCGTTGGTTGCACCAGCAGATTCTGGAGCAATAAAATATAACTTGTATTAGCCTTTTATATCCCATAAAATCTATTTAAAAGTAACCCCATACATACAGGTATTATTAAAGATTATTTAAAAAGAGGAAGTTTATTTCGTTTGGTATTCTTCAGTATATCGTATTAATTAAGTTAATTTCGCCAATAGCAGACTAAGTTATAACGAAAAATTTCGCACACCTATAGGTGTATCCAACTCTAGTGGACTTAGCGAGATTTGGAAGAACAATGTTTTAAACTGCTAGATTTTGAAATTATGTGTTATTTCAGATATGTAGATGATAGTTTTATAATAATACCAAAAAACAAAATTGATTATACTTTAAATATTTGTAATAACTATGACAATAACTTACAATTTACACATGAAATTAAAAAAGACTAAAAACAAATACCGGTAAACTGCAGATAAATTAAGCTGCACTAATTGTGGAATAGCAGTTTATAGCAGTTTTTTTTTTGAGATTTCAATAGATAAATAGTAGAGAATGAAGTTAAAATAAGGTTCGTTGTGGGACTCTGTGGAACTTATAGCTTTTTTCATTTTTGAAAAAGAAAAATATAAATTAACTGTTCAAATTTGTTTAAAAATTATTTATTAAATAAATAACTTTCTAATGTTTTTTTATGTATTTGCAATACACGTAAACATTGTACTCAGCATCACGATCTCTGTCCATTTTGAATGATGAAAATTGCTCAAAACTGAAAACTTTTACACCAGTTCAAAGTAACGGTTAATTTACTTCTTTTGTATCTTGCAATAGTTGCTCGCTCAACGGTCACCTTTCAAATGATGTACAGCATCTGCGTCAAGCCTCGGACCTATTCTAATCCTGAAGTTAGTCACTTTGGGAGTCAGTCTACCCAGCTGTATACTTAAAATTCCCTAAATAAAAACTTTATTTTTCGACTTTTGGCCAGATTTTTGAGATTTCGCCCCACTGTGCGACGTCGACGAGGCGTAAAGCCATAAAAAAAAAAGTAGAACCAGAAGATGCGACAGTTACCTCGAAAATGAGACGGGTGTCAACGTATTGCTGCCGACAAACCCGCGGCAGTGCAGTGGCATGTTGCGGGATGTACTGCAGATCCCCTCGGCTGCAGGTGTCGTCTGTGTCAACACGCTACCTGTTACGCGAGCGCCGCACAATGCACCGAAAACTGCGAGGGAGCCCTTTGTGCCCCTCGCGCCATAAATCACAGACAACAATATCACAGCGAACGGAGGTGCTCCATTCACAGCCAGCTGTGCTACTTTCATCCTGTTAAATTCGTCCTCCACCGCGACCAGCACGAGATCGTTAAAGCAGGGCCACCCCGCTTTCACTGCCGCGTAGTCTCGAATGCGTCGTTTCAAGTTGAGGCTTTGCAAGTTCTGAAGACTCCGCGCTCCCGATGGTTGCTGGGCTGGCAAATGTGATTCACTGTAAAGAGGGAGCTACGTCCATTGGTGTGAGTTTCTTCCTCACATTCGTTCCATTTTGAATGCAGTATTTGACTGTTTATATCATAGCTTCAATTAAACGAGATCCTTATTACTTGCAAGTCTTAATGTAGACTGCCTCTTTAGGTTATTAATTAGCGCGAAAACCTCCAGTTCAAGGGACCATGGTTCGAATTCGGCTTCTAACTGCAAGAGAACCAGTGTTTGCATTAAAACGATTACTGCTTCGTAAACTGAAAGATTAAATTCATTGACTATATGTCTAGTTCAGTTTGAATTTTTCGTTTCACTGGCTCCGAACAACTAAATCAAATTATTCTTAATATAATTGTAAAACTGAAATTGACACTTTTTAACAGGAGTGAATGACAGAGTAGTTTGAACAGATGATCAATTTCGAAGATAAAAATAATTAAATCTAATGTGCGGTTTTAAGCTGTGGCTGAATTGCTACCTTCTAATGAATTGGAAGGATTAAACCACGATTAAAATAAGAATTTTCCTATTACACTCCGTAGGTATTGGAAGGATTTTATTACTTCTCACGTCTCGTAGATTTAAATTTAAAAAATAAAATGTGGTAAAAATAAAAGGTGTGTTCACCATTTCTCGGATTGTTTATGGACTGTGAACCGTGCTAATTCTTCCTCCGTTCATTCTTTCTTTCCTGTAATTTGAGAATCCATTTTTCTGTTCTTTATTAGAATATACCATATCGTATAGCGAAGCTACCGACTTAGATTGACAAAGAAATTGCGAGAATTGTTAAGAGTAGATTTGTAGTTTTACTTAATGTTTTGTTTTGATATTTTACGTAAGGACATTAGTGAGTCCTGCAATTTTTAAATTACAGGTAAAAAAAAGTGTATTCAGCAACGAAGACCCAGAAGAATTATACCGTAGCTTAGTCCTTGCTTCCGCCACCCTTTGAGGCTAATGTTAGTCTTTGACAAAGATCTTAGTACATTTTACTGGATTATCAACAGTTGACAATACGACTTATTTACATCACGGTACAGATTTGTCGAACCTGGTTTTGCTGAAAAAATAACTGCATCTGATATACATTACATTTGAAAAAAAAACTAAAACATATTTATAAAAAAGCAAGAAATGATAATAGGTACTATTTTACTTATGTTTAATTCTACTAGTTAAACAACACATCTCATCCATGTGGATGATGTGGAAGGCAAAGGGAATACACTGACATAACACAGCCATATTTTCCTTGATAGATGCAGTTAATAGAGCGTCTCACATAGGACAAAACGTAACAGGTGGTAGTTAAATCCTGAGGTTTGAGAAATTCAGTTTTCACCGTACAGTTAACAATTAGCCGTTCATTTCATTGTGAATTATATATCATTATGAGTCCCCGCGACACTAATGAATTATTCGTAAGCTGGGGATGGTATACAAATGAACGTTTGTGTAATATTAATCCAAAAAACCGTTAATAGTATTCTACAGTATTCTAACAAGTAGCGGTAAATCATTCATCAAACTAATCCAATGGTAGGCTGTCTGACTGAGATACAAGTTAATTGCGATGGATCGCACGCTCAGGTGTAAAATTCGCTCCCATTTTTCCTCTTTCCCACCAAGTTTTGCCCTCTACTAATTTTAACTTTAAACTCTTTCAGTGCTATGTCAAATTTTTCATCATTTCTCCTGGTAATTTATTCCAATTGCTGACATTCTTTCCTTATGCCTGGTGTGTATTCCACCAACCAAACCGAGCGTGGTGGGTCAGCGGTTAACCCTCTGGCATTGGGGAGGACCCCGGTTTGCATCCCCGTCCGAGCAATCCACATTCAGGTTTTCCATGGTTTCCCCAATTCCTTCTCCCCAATTCCATCCCGCCTCTAATGACTACGACGTAGACGAGGCGTAAAGCAACAAAAGAAAAAAGTCCCCAATCAATTTAATTATAACATCGAGGTCTTTAGAGACGGGAAAGGATGGGGGGCATGGATGGGGGCAAGGAATGGGAAGGAATTCGACCATGGCCTTTTGAAGGAGGCATCCCGGCATTTGCCTGGAGTGATTTGGGGAAACCATGGAAAACCCAAATCTGGGGATTCGAACCGCCGTCCTCCAGAATGCGAGGCGAGAACGCTAACCGTTACATCGCCCTGCTCGGTCCCCCAAACAAAACTCGTGGACTAATTATTACTGATCCGAAAGATAATTGGATAACTAATGAACGATACGAGTAACTTTTAGTCTAAAAAAGTTTTATCGTCCTTAAATTATGATTTTGTTTCCCTGGTTAATTACTCGTACTTCGGTACAACGTGTGGACAAATTCTGTCATTTCAATTTATTGGTGGTTTACTTAGGTCGGGCTTTTGGATGCCAAAATTTTTTTTTTTTTCATTAAACGATTTTGGATTGAATATAATCTATGTATAGGTGATGGCATGTATCGTTCGTCAGGATATCCCAAATCTTCCCCTATACCTTAACCTAGCCAGCGGAGTTAATCCGGGCAGGCCGATTTTTTTTTTTTTTTTTTTTGAGCTGCCAATTTTTGCGAGGCGTGTCCAAAGGAGATAGGACCCTCGCTGACGCCCTGCCGCTATTGACGAAGAGGGCTCTCTCTGTCTCTGATTAATGAACTCCGCGCAGGCGAGCCCTTGCAGCCCTCAACCGATCCTCAGCCATTACTCTTGCAATGCATTACCGTCCCAAAGCAAACGGTGCTTATAACGCACCGCATCTCTTGATAGCCTTCGCTGTTATTCGTAGGTATGTCTACACTGATTAAAAGAAGTACTTCAGACTAATGAACTTTTCATTAAACGCGAAACAATTTGTAATAATGGTATATCGTGGGTCATACTGCTTATTTGAACTAAATCGCTGCACCAGTTGAATTGATTTCTATTGTTAGTTTAGCATGTGATTGCTGTTCTCATTTTGTAGTTCACTGACTAGACAAGAACAATACCGTGCCTAATGAGTAATTAGATAACGCTCGGAACTAGTTATCGGGAGAACCGGGTTCGATTCACGGTCTGTTGTCCAGTTTTAAGTTTTCCGTGATTTGACGAAATCACTTCAGGTGAATACCTAGGTTCCGTCAAAAATTTCATTGCCAAATTCCTTCCCGTTCCTTGCCCCCACCCTCTATTATCTCTAATGACCTCGATACCGACAAGATATAAACCCTAAGGAAAGAAAGTTGAGAATGTTGAAAACACCGTAAGGAATACGAAAAGCACAGCCGCCGCAGGTGAACAATTAGAAATAATAGTCAAGATGTGAAGAAAAGTGTGTTCACAAGGATATCGCAGCAGTGGGAAGTATTAGAGAATTAAAGAGGCTGTTCAGTGGCCAAGCTGGCAATTCGTGGCTCGCGTTGTTCGAATATCGTTTTCGTCAATTAAAAGCACCTGCAGTCACCCAGCAAACGATTTACCATTTGTCAGTGTTTCAATGGATATATCAGTTAACAAACTGATTCTGCCATAATAATAGAAATGTTCACAGCATCATATTACTCGATAAAACATTTTTATTGCTAATTAATCTGAAACTTACGATTTGTTATGGAGGCCCAAAAATGGAAAAAAGCAGCCGAATTAACTACAGCGAAACACCAACATTCAACAGTCCACCTATCATAGTTCAACAGCAATTTTACCTGATTAACAATAGTTCGAGGTGAAAAATTCCGTCCCAGTAGAAGAGGTTATGCAAAAACAAGATCCTTTTTTTCGATCCATCAATTGAATAGTTCCATCCTACATTAGTCTGAAGCAATTTTTTTTTTTTTATTTTTTTTTATTTTTTTTTAAAAAAAAAAAAAAAAAGAAGAAGTTAATAACCAAATAAAAACATACTCGCAAATAGGCAATACAGCAAGCAAGATCAATAGTCAATTCTTATTGAAGACTAAATGTTTCGTAATGAATTTTTAAACTACATAAGGACGTTACCCATTTGTAAATTTTTTAACTTTAGGTAAGGACCGTAAACATTTTTTGATAATAGAATGATGGGAAATTTTTTTTCAAAACAAATTGTCATCGTAAATGCTGCAAAACAATATTCGTTGTAACTTCAAATAGTGTGAAATTATTTCGAATTGTTATTATTATTTTTTTTTGCAGTTTTTAAGTTATTTGGTAGGAAAATTACACTAGCCAACAATGAAAATGCATCACAGATGAAAATAGTTTTTTCTAATTAATTTTAGTCTGGGAAATACGAATATGACTTTTAAAATCCTGAGTTAGCTCTACCTTCTGAGATACAACAATATTTCAATAAATACTTGGGAATTTTAGGGATTTTAGAAGAAAAATACCAAGGAATTTTTTAATTTAAATAAGAAGTAGGTTGGAAATTCAGTACATGATTTGTGAGTCATATGTCAACCATTTTTTGTTTATTGTTTTTTAATAGGGTCTATTTTTTTCTTTTCTACATCGTAATTTAATGGGAGAAAAAGCAGGACAGTTTCTGTTAAGTGTGTGATGAAGTGACATTTTCCAATCAGAAACGCCAACTTAGCCCACTTGTGAAGACTGCTTACTGTCATTATAAACCATGGGCACCTCATATTTGCTGCAATACATGTTCAGTAAATCTACGTCAATGGTTAAAAAAGATTTGCAATGGCTTTTTCAATTCCGATGGTTTGGAGAGAGCTTTGAGACCATACCAATGATTGCTATTTCTGCATGACACCACCTCGTAAGTATGGTCTTTCAAGAAAAAAGAAGAGGACTGTGGAATACCCCAACATTCCATCAGCTACCTGCCCAGTACCACATTGTAATGATTTGCCTGTACCTCAGCCTGAAGTAAATCACTGTCTACAGTCAAATGAGGATGATTTAGGGTAAGGGATGAAACACCTGAACCTTCAACATCACAGGATCCTGATTTTTCAATATTTTGTCGATTGAGACACACAGATCTAATCAGGCTGCAATTAAAGACCCAATTAGAGAAATGAGGAACAAGAAACACACATTAAACACGAGCAATACATTTGTGAACCAGTATGTGTTATCACAATTAATGTTTAGTAACTACGAACAGCACACGCTGTAAAACAAAAATAGATTATTCTAAATCTGGAGTGGACAAATGTAAATTTTAATTTCTGATGTGCAGATCAATACAGTTAATATTATTGAATTCGTGAAAGATGACGTTGGAACGTCGCTATAATAAATGTATTGAAGAAGGGTGATGGCGAAACATAAAATTGATTTAGAAATTACAAATGTATATCTCCACTGATTGGAACAATTCTTTTTAGACAAATCTCGTTTGTTGAACGGTATTTTTTAAAGAATGTTTGAATTTGTATTTCCTTGTCATTTTATCAATTTGCTCAACAATTACCCCGAAACTAGTTGTTCACAATGTTGCGATCAGCAAGATCTCGGCTTAAATTTAATTTAATTTAATTGCAATGGAGCACAGGCTCCGGTGGCAATTTCCCTACACACCCAACTTTCCCCTATCCTACACTCACCTACACTTGCCCTCTACAAATTTTAACTTTAAATTCTTTTAACGTTTTAGGTAAGTTATTCATCATTCCCTTTGGTAACTCATTCCAATCCCTGACACCCTTACCTAAAAAAGAGAATCTTCCCACACCCTTGTGCCTGAAATCGAGTGCCAGCTTGTGGTCATGGTCATCTTTTCCCTTCCATGCACTACTTTTCATACCTATTGCAATATCTTTCCATGCCTCATCGCCAGTATATGCCCTGTACACTCCCATGACCCTCCTCATCCTGCTCCTGTCTTGCAATGAATCCCTTTCCAGCTCCTTTATCATATCCGTCACTGACTGCATTCTGCGATAATTTCCAGAAACAAATCTAGCAGCCCTTTTTTGCACCCTCTCCAACTCCTGTATTTGATACGTAAAATGAGGGTCCCATACTACACTACCATATTCGAGCAATGGTCTTACCAAAGTTTTGTAACCCAATTCCTTTACTTCTCTCGTGCAATCCCCTCATCACTCTCTCCAACAAGTGCAGAAGTTTGAAACCTTTTCCTACCACCTGTCCAATGTGTCCTGCTCAGTTAAGCTTGTTATCAAATGTAATGCCAAGATATTTACATTTCAAGTCTTCAGAAAGCAATTCTTTCCCCACCTTATATTAACCTTTTGTTTTTTATTTGTGTATCTAATTAGCTGACTCTTCTTTGCATTTATCTTCATCCCATGTTTACCAACCCAACTAGATATCCTGTCCAGATCATCTTGCAACTGTTTACAGTCCTCTATCGTTTTGATCCTTTTATACAGCATTATGTCATCTGCATAAACAATCTAATTTCAGATAGTAAACAATCAACACAATTATTCATTAGAATAATGAATAGCAATGGTCCCAATACGCTACCCTGCGGCACTCCCATTTTTACTTCCACTTCCTTTAACATTATCACTGTAACACACTATACAAAACGTATTTTCAGGAGAGTCTGATTTGTTCACGTTTCTTGAATTCATCTCTTCCAAATACCACGTAAAATATTTAGCTCCCAAAGCTTTGTCCATTCCTCTTTATTAACAATTTGCTAATACGGGGCATCACTCGTATAAGGCGCTGAAAGTTAAGAATTATAATTTCTCCACAGTCTGTAGACATATATTGTTATTACTCAGTAAACAGTTGCTTTGTCACGTCGGGACCATAGACTTGCAAGGGGGCAAGAAGATGAAGAATGTGTTCTCTGGTATGGAATCTAAGGTTTATTGTATCCTGGTCACTCTGAACTGGCGGCTCAAGGTCATTTTCCCCTGACCCCACTCTTCACCTACCCATACCCTACTGTTCCTACCTCCCGATCTGACCACAGTGTCCTGGTAGGCAGTGGCAAATTTCCTCTTCGCATGTAGAGGTAATGGCAACATATTGATGATAGAGCACACTGACCTTGAACTGTCACTGTTAACTGAACAGACTATAGCATAGATAAAGTTATGCACTCCGTTTATTGATGCTGTGGCTCTAGAAGGGAAGTAGCATAGTCAGCGCCAAGATAAACCGTTTTTAGTCTTCCCTGCAGAATTTCCAATTTCCACTTCAGTTATTGAAAAGCACGCTAGGCACTGTGTGTTTTTGTGTCAGTAGTGTGAAATGAACGACCTTAGTTTGGTGTGGACGTCAGCTCACTATTATTAAATTGGAGGCTTGTATTTGTATCAGTTATGCAGTGCTGTACTCTTAATACTCGTACACTACTAACTCTCTACCGGGCAGTCGTAAACACTTTGCCACTCTGCATGGCCGGGGAAATGAAAACGAAGGTAGCAAGTGAACGAGGCATGATCTTAATGGGACTAATTTTCATGTAGGTGGTTGTAGGGTGAAGAAATTCTGTATGAAAAATTTGATCTGTGACGGCGGAGGAAATTGGGTCATACGAGAATCAAAGACAATTCTGCTGTGTGCCGGGGAAATGGAGCTAGCTAACCCAACTCTGTGAGGGCTTTACGTAATTAATTACAGAGCTAGATGGTGGGACAGCTTAGCAGCCAGATTAACAGTGTCTACGACCTGGATTCAGTGGACGGACCAAGTAATCCCAACTTCAGAAATTAGTTCCTCCGAAAACCTAAACGATTCCGTGACACAGGTCACAATTAATTCGCTCGTAACATTTCAGTGATCTTCTTAGTATAATCACTGGTTATAAAGCTCTTAAACGAGAAGCAGTTAATTAATTACAGACGTGGAGATTGTGTACACTGGCTTATCTCCGGGAGGACCAATTAAAGGTAGTGACTTTCCATAGAATCGTGTACAGTTTTCGATCCCCACTTTTTAATCAGGAATGTTTCAAATAAGAGAAGCTTCAAATCTGTAGATATATAAATTTTAAACGGATTGTGGATGTCTGCTGGTTTGAAATAGCACTACGTAAACATTATCGAACCGATTTTACTAGGGTTTTCGCAACATGAAAGCTTATGGTCTACCTTACAACCTGCAGTAAGTAATACAATTTAATGTGAAAACGCAGCAAAGCAAGAAATTTATTCCTCAAAAGATAACCACCCAATACAGTCTAGAGGTTGCACAACACATCAAACGTTAACACTCCAATAAACCTAACAAAACACTATGCAAGTTTTTTATTGCTGCTATTCATTGTTCGTGGCTTAACAAAATTATTTTTATGAAAATGTATCGAATTTTACTATGGTTTTACGTTACAACGGACTTTCGCCTTTGCACTTTGTAGTCTTTAAGTAATGTCTTTATGATTTCTGCAGCCTGTTATAGTTTCAAATTTTTACAGCACTGTACAGGCAAACAATTAATAAAAATTATCAGATAAGGTGAGAGAGCAAAATTGTATGTACCAAGATTGTTATTGTTTCAAATACTGGCAGCAGTGTATATGTATATTTAAATTAAACTCTGATACTCTGATGGTCAAAAGTATTCGTCTGAAAATTGCACATTTGACAATGATAACAATTAAAAATTAGACGGTTCGTGTGCAGACCAGATTGAGATGATTTTTAACGGAACAATTCTGGTTCATGATGCACTTCAACAAAACTATAGCTGCCGCTAATACTGCTGCTCCAAAATCCAAACAACTACATCATACACGTAGTTATAATGCAACTTATGATCTGTTCAAAATGTAATATAAAACATGTTATTTCTCCACTTTTTTCACCATCGTTTACAGTGCATTAACGTTATTCTTCCGGCTCCTTTTTTTTTTTTTTTTTTTTTTTTTTTTTTTTTTTAGCCATATTGTGCGATTAACTCTCAAAGGTTTTGCGTCTATATTTAAATCATTAAATATAGACATATATGCCAACATTTCATCACAAAAGTGTCTTTCATCTCTTCCACAGATTTATGATGGTTTCTGATTTTAATTTTTAAGGCATTTAATATTAAAACGCTGTCCAATGATACATGCACTGCTGTTTCATTCAAGCCTTTCAAAAAAAAAAAAAAAAAAAAAAAAAAAAAAAAAAAAAAAAAAAAAAAAAAAAAAATGTCACCGCCCACAGTTTATTAAAATATTTAAATAGGTGAATGTAATTGAGCCATTGTTACCAAGATTGACGCATGTTTCCATTAAAAATGAATTCTAGTTCTAAAAATTTAGCCGAGAATTTCTTTCCTACAGTTGAACTACTCTTTAGAAATGACTTGTTTCAGTGTTAGCGAACTATATAGTGCTTCAGTTAACTGAGAATTTTATTTGTACATTTATTTGAGTTGAAACTCAATATACCGAATAAAAATCGCTAAAAATTACCACGGAATGGTCCACAATGACATGACCAACCAGTGAAATCTTAAGAGGTATTATTTAAATGTTTATGGAGGAGTCGCAGAATTATTTTGTGTTGCAGATTAGTTATAAACTAGTGATTTAAACCTTGCGACAGGACCTCTGTAACATTCCAGCGCTTGTGCCTTAACGAAAGCGCTAATATTCGAGGAATATAGTCTGAAAAATCCTAAATAACAAACTAATTTTAAGACTTTTCCTAACCACCTTTACACCATTGTTCGTAGTGATTTACAGGAAGATTTTTCAAGTTACATAACAAATATGAGACTAAGAACAACAGAACTTAGTACTGCGATTAGCTGCAATGTAGATCACAGATTGTTCAAAGTATTCTCCACAAACGGAAGATAAACAAATTACTTACAGAACTACAAATATCTGTGGAGACTTAAATAAGCTTTAAATAAAGTTAAAACTTGGAAAATAAACAAAATATTTTTATTGTTGTGTTTAAATCATGTCTAATTCTATCATATAGAATTAATACGTAATTGTACAGTTTCTAAATGAAAGTAGTGGTCATAAAGGAATATAATCAATATTTTATTCAAAACATAAATCCCCTACAACTGGTGACACAATGTATATAAGACTCTAACCAGCCCTGCACGATTGGATATCACTTTTCTACTGATATCTTCAACATATTCAGAGCAGCCCCACTTTAATTTTAATCCTGCAGACTGGACACAAACTCGATAGCTCGGTAACCTTCACCTAGTCCGATGATGCCCGAAGTACTAGTTATACTGGCCATCACGACAGCGCTGCTTGGCTAACCAGGAAATTTCAAATAAATAACTGCATCTGATATTATTTGCACTTACGATGTAACTCGATGTCAACTAAAAAGCAATTGTCGGTTGTGGTAATAGCTGCACAAAAATAGGAATTAAAAAATTTCAGTGCTACATTATTTTTAATATAGATGTTGCGTTTTATTTAAATACGATGACTACATGCAGAAATTCATGTGAGGATAAAAGTATCCTATGTTTAAGCTTTATTTTCTGTAGCAATTACTAGAACCAGGTCGCAACGTAAGCTAATAATTTTTTGACGGGAATTAAGAAATATGGAAGTTTTTTAAAAAATTGGAGAAAGTTTACATAAAATGTAGGTAACCAGGAAATATACGAATCAAATAAATAATAGTTACTCGTTTATGAAATTATACTTTACTTAGAAAGATATTTAAAACAATAAAAATTTCCTTCATTTAAAATCAAATACAGTTTTTGAAAACATCCTAGCCAAATACCCCGAGAATCTTTTCAGAGAGTGTTTACACACCATGAAAAATTTCACTAAAAAGTTACTGATTAATTATTATTCATTTTTCCTTAGAAACTATTTCAAAACAAATTCCTACTACCACCATGGGTGAAACCAGATATTTTAAGAATGATTTAACTAGCAAGGGAATATAATATAAGAGTTGAGAGACAAATATGTGGAGCAGGAAATATGACTGAGCAACTAAATTTGTTTTCAAGCCAAAAATCTCTGCTCCATGGTGCTAACGTTGTTATATTCCAGCAAATTGTCACTTAAGCTTAGCGTAAAGCGTTATACAGTAGTAATGCCAGTTAATCTATTAAGGTTGGCCTTATGCGTGGTACAGATTGCTATGTAAATTTCTCATTTACCTCTGTGCCACAACTTCTATGGAAATCGGTCATTTGGCAAACATTACCTCAGCTCGAGGAACAAAAGAGAAAAGCTCGATCATCCAAAATGTTCAGAGTGTTAATTCAACGGTACGTCAGTCTTTTTGCAACCAACATTAAAAAAGAATCGTTTCGTTTGTGACTTGAGCGGTGCAATGCTAGCGAAATTAGCGTACATATGCGACATAATGTGGTTAACAGTCGTATTGTTCCAAACTGATACTCAAATTATCAAGCTACATGCGCTGCAGAGTTACTGTTGCCAACAGTTTCCCCTATATTTATATGGTCGAATGTTTGTGTGATAAACAAAGTCCCAGTTCTAATGAAGTTGGTCTGTTGACCGTCGAAGGTAAGTGACGTTCGCTAAATGGAATCAGTGTAGAGCTTGTAACGTGGCGCCCAATATAGCTGGTCACAAGGACGCAGCAAACACAACTGCTTACGTAGTTCCTGCAGGCGACATCGCACTAACGAGCCAAACTAGTAACTGGGCAGCCAGGTCGACACCCCAATAAGCCGCCGCTCATAGCTTATATCACACCATTAAATTCAGAAGGGCATTCTGGAAAGCTAATGTTCTTTAGTTTAAATAACCATACTTTAAGCGAACCACAAAATATTGCAACAAATATAAGTTTCTTACTGCTTTATGTTATCATCACACCCTAGAAAGATCTTTGCAGCCGTAAATGGCTGAGAAATTTTCATGCAAAATTCGTAAATTCTTTGTTCCTGCCTGCTATTTAAAATGTACCACACAAGTAGCTTGCTAATTCTTTTCTTTTTAAAAAAAAAAAAAAAAAAAAAAAAAAAAAAAAAAAAAAAAAAAAATCTATTGAAGTCGATTCTGTCATCGTAATACTCATAAATAGGTTAATTCTATGTCCTTCATTTCTACGCTTCGTATTTCTTTTATTACGAACGTCTAAGGGTAAGGTAAGGTCGCGGGGTTCCTACGGTTCCTGCCGCTTCCCATAGGATTCACAGAGGTGGAGCTCCGCATTCCCATTACAACCGTTGGCACTAGAATGTATGCGACGCGGTCGGTGCTACGCTCCAGCAATTCTTTACCTTCCCGCGGAGTTTCCTCCATAGTACTCATTGGATAGCAGGCTGAGAGGGTCTGGGCAGCCATTACGGACGTTCAGCTTCCAGGAAAGATCCTCGGCTACGTCTGGGATCAGCCCCGGTTGTCCGGGCGGCAGTCAGACGCTCTACCGCCTGAGCTACGCGGCCACTCGTCTAAAACTGCGTTCCCTCGACGTCTTCTAACGGAGGCGGCACGCCGCCCGCCGAAGTGTAGGGATGAGCGCGCGCCGCAGTTTAGCCCTCGCTACCTCGCCACCACCACGTTGCCTAATGTCGTTTGGCACAGAGCACTTTATAGCAACAGGAGGGGTGCGCACCTCTGCTGCAAACCG
>JARYHS010014060.1:0-13129 GCA_031002005.1 Vandiemenella viatica | reverse complement strand
GTACCAGCTTTAGGATGTGAAATGATGAGCAATGTTACTAGCACTTGTAGTGATCTCAAAAAGTCACCACATTTTTCATTAGAAAGGGTGATTAAAAATGCCAAGATTTGCGTTTAGTGAATGTGCCTATAGCCATCGAATTCGGTGACAAAGGACTCCTTCAGGCTGGTGCCGGCTTGTCAGCTAGCGGGAAACACACAATAGGAAAGACCTTGAAGTATGCACGTTCAGGGAAAGGAGGGGGTAGGCGAGTCTACCTTCTGCATGCTGGGGTGTTCGAGATGAGGAGATGGCTGCTAAACGTGACACGTGAAGGACGAGAGCTGTGGTGGTACGGGAGTGTTTCTGTATGGTGCTACGAATACAGTTTGCATCACTGATCGTATTGCATACTGCTTACAGCGGCGCATCAACGATGGTAATGTACTGCATCCGCAATAAGTAACTCTCACTGCCATAGTGATTAAAAACCCAGTGCGACCCTGACAGCAGTGAAAATTGCTTATTGAGTCTCCAATCATCCATTAAACTTAGTGAGCTAGCCGTGGAACTGGTTATTGATAAACCAACTTGCGCCCTTCTGGAACAGAACTCCAAGTTTTAATAATGATTCTGTGAATGTATTTCAGATTAATTTAGTATTTTTTTTTATTCCTTATTGCTACAATAAAATACAGTTGTCTTTAATTAATTTCATTTATGGTCCTATTCAATTGTGAGGCAATACTCTGTCCTTTAATCTTCCCTCTTTTTATGGCACCCTTGGAAACATTTAATCATAGTAATTAATTAAATGAATTAAACTCAAAATCAAATTTATAATCATTACAAAGTGCTCACTCAGATACGAGAGTAGACAGAGCATTTCATTGGCTATCCCAACTCGGGGCTTGTCTATATCAGAATGATTAAGGTTCTGATACTAAATCATTATTGGCAGTGAAAGATTTATTCAAAAATTAATAATAATGCATATCAGCTTTAGCCACGTTTATAGAATGATCAATCGGGAAACAAGAAATGCATAGCGTAGCCTCCAAATTACTTATTAAATTTTGTATGTTTTTTTTTTTGAGTTGGCAGCATGGTAACAATTTTTGTTCGCTGTCGTTCTTCATTGTTTTTTTCGTTTTGTTTTGGGAATGATCAAACTGTTTTGACCAGTTATATGTGATGATAATTCTTGTGTTTGTTCGCTTTTGTAAGGATTGCTTGGTGTTCCTTTTGTGATTATTTTGTTGTTGTTGTTCATTCGCTCTCGTGATGATTGCTGATGTTCTTGTGCTGGTGATTTGTGTTTCTTTTAATTTATGATGGTTTTTGTTTTCGCTTTGTCTTGTTATATACAACTGTTCTTATCAGTTCTATAAGATGATGACGTGTGTGTTGCAGTTGATAGTGCGGTAATTGATTCATGTTTTGGGGCACGTTATTAATATCGCGTTGAAATTCATTTTAAATTTTTTGAGGGCTGTTCATGCCGGAAACAATTTTTAGTTTTGTTTGTTGAATAAATTTTCGTTGTGGATAAATTTGTTGGTTTTTGATGAGAGCGACGTAAAACATAATAGATTCGTATGAAACTTCGTTCTGGGAAAATCGCGAGTGATATTTCTGTGAACATTTTAGACACAGACACTGTCACTATGGGAACACACGAAGAAATTTTTGACAATGAATTCCACCGTGCGTCTACTGAGCTAATCGGAGACTTAGAATCACGAGAAGCAGAACACACCCCGACTCACAATGTAGGGGTCACAACAACACAGCCGGATGTTTCATTAGAAAATAACCACACACAGATATCGGAATCTAAAGAAATCACACCACCGGAACTAAACGCTTCATTGTTGACGATGATTTTACAGAAACTGAATAATTTGGAACAAAATGCTGTGGAACAACGTCAGATATCAGAAAAGAATGCCGCGGAGTGTCAGCAATTTCTAAAAACACAGTGTGACGAGTTTAAGATGGAAATTAAACACCAAATCCGTACTGAATTGACCGCAGTGAATGACAAACTGAATGAAGTCACGGAGCAAATGTCAATTGTAAATGCCCGACAGGAAGCGATGTGCTCCAAGCTTGATGAAAAGATAGATGCTGTCAAATCGTCTCTTACTGTGGACATGCAAAATCTATCTTTGCGAGTTGAAAGTGACTTGAAAGTGGTTCAGTCACAGGTGGGGACGGTAACTGTGACTTGTGAGGATCTTACAAGGTCGCAGGAAGCTGTCACTCGTCGGGTGACCAGTTTAGTAGATAGCGTAGAGGGGTTGCGAAACGAGGCCACTCGAAACATCGATGCGCTGACCACGTCAATCGTGAGAGTGCAAGATGACGCGAACAGTCAGCATTTGCAACTGACCAGAGAGGTTACTTCAATAAGTACCTCGGTAATAACCTTGAAAGAGGACGCGTCTATTCTGAAGCAAGAGCAAGTAAAATTGCGGGAGGAGTGCGTGCGGTGGAGAAGAACAGAGCAGGTTGTTGGAACAGAGGTAATAGGACCAATTCATGTTGACATTCCATTACCACGGTTTGGAATGAAGAGAGGAATCAATCCTCGTGAGTTTCTGACTAACCTCGAGGAATATTTCCGTATAAAGGCCATTCCAGAATCTTTTTGGATGACCTTGGTAAACCAGGCACTTGACTTCCAAGAAAGGTCTTGGTTGGCCATTACTTGCGAAGCGAGAACAACCTATACAGAGTTTAAAGAGGCATTTCTACGGACGTATTGGTCTGTGCAAGAACAGTCACGATGTCTGCTCCGAATCTGCCAAGGGAAGTACGATCCACGCGAGCACGGTTCAAGAGTGATGTATGTAAGAAGACTAGCAGTACTCTCGCGACTCCTAGATCAGCCTCTTAAGGACCAGCAGTTCATAGCAGCTGTTTCCACGCATTTCTCAAAGCAGACAAGGGGTCTTATTAATCCAGTTGTTGCAACTACTTTGGAAAGTTTCCTTGAAACTTTGCAAAATATAGATGCAATCGAAGATGGCCCACCAGGCAACTTTGACCATCATGGTGGACAACCGCATGATAATAATAATAGGAACTCAAATAGAGATCACAACCGCAAGCCCTACGATAAGGGGAAACAATTCCACAATGAAAATCGGCGGAATGACTTTAACCCATGGACGTAACCAGTCACAGGGGCAGCAACCGCGTGTAAATGCTATTGTGCTGGGAACAATCTCCACAGCGAAACTCTTCACCGGTTTCAGCGAGCCATCGCAGGCAAATGCGTGCGAAACATCTCCGGATGTGCGAGTGTGCCAACAATGAGCATTTCAAAGGGCACCACTAGTTGTAAAAAAAAAAAAAATTATAGTTAGAGTTAAGATTACATACTGATATCCTCAAAATTATACAGTTTGCAACGCATTTTAAATTCACATGTCCATGATAAAGAAAAACAAGTTGTTTTACAATATTTGAAGTAGAATGTTCAAAAATACTTTGATATGATAATTTCAATTTAAAAAAAATGTGAGTTGATAGTGTACATGTTTCTATTGTTGAGTTTGATACTGGGTTACAAATTACATAATAAGAGAGCTTATGTATAGACAAGTTAAAAGTCTTGTTAACGATTTCATATCGTCATTAAACGTACTACACATTTCTAAACTTAATTACCACCCATCAGAGAGAATGATTCACAAGTACTAAGTTAAATAACTCTTGTAGGGAAGGAGTAAAAACACTTCTTGAGTCTTGTTAGATGATTACCGAAGGAAGGAAGTTACCTTAGTGAATTTAATTTGTTTGCTCGGACGAAAAGAATAGATGTCGGAGTAAATAAGCAACGGATATGACTCAAGTGGCTGTAAAATTCTCATTAGTGGCAATGATATGTAAGTCCACAAAGTAATTAAAATAAGAGCCCTAAGCAATCTGGTTGCATGTTTAAAGGTTCGGGGTGATAAAACACCATGACTTCTTTATTAATTTTTTTAGGGACTCGTTTCCCTAGGTAATTCATCACTAGTACTCAAGCTGCTAAGGTCTAGGACTGTTGTGACCATAAAGGAATAAATAAATGTGTAGCTCTGTGGGAGTTGTAAGGTAAAGTAAATATTAAGTAGTCTTTCCACACTTACTGGGTCCGCGGATTTAACTCAAAATCTTCTCCACTTTTCTCAATAATGTTTTAAAGCAAATTACTCGCACTATCAAGTGGAACAGGACTTCGGAAAAAAGGACTAAATACAGAAATTCAATTGAATTGTTTTCTTAATTGGGAATCTATATAATGCAAATAACCTCTGCAAATATTTAAAGCAAAAGTATGTATTTTGAGGAAATGGGTAGATGTTTATAATTAGAAAGATGTTGATAATGAAGGTAAATTAAACGCATTTTTTTGTAAAGTTTAAGGCATTATGTTTCTAGATAATTAAAGTTTCTTTTAGAACTAAAGGTTCACATGTTGGTGAACATATATATATATGGTAGATGTTAGGAAACAAATGTAGATTTTCATTGTTTGTAAGGATGACAAAGCACTAACTTTGGATGTGGAATTATTTGTCATAATGAATGCGGCTGAGGCTGTTACCAGAACTAGTGGTAACAGATTATAGTTTTAGTGACGTTTATATATACATCTAAATTTGAATCATAGTGTTGTATATATGTTTTAGTCTGTATTACGTACCAAATGGTTAATTGTAATTGATGCTATTTACTAGACAAGGTTGCCACATAACGGTTCAACATTTGTATATTTCACGTTATAAGCTATGCATTTCTTGTATCCGTTGGCTAGACTGATTTAAGAATGTGTTAACGTTCCATTTATTAATAGGTTGCGTCAGTAAATTTTGTTACAATGATAGTTACCTACTAAAACAGAGTTTTGCCAGTAATGATAAATGAAATATTTTGTAAGAATATAGATATAATTAAGGAAAAGGTAGTCTCATAAAATGGAGTTCTGTGAAGGGACAAGTCAAATAGCCAGGAAAGATAAGGGCAGACTTTAGATGAACCACCAAAATATAAAGTGACTCAGGGAAGAAGGCGTGTGACGTAAAATTTTATTTCTGTGTTGCACAAATAAAATTTTAATGTGGACTGGAGGCTATGTAGTGATCTCAAAAAGTCACCACATTTTTCATTAGAAAGGGTGATTAAAAATGCCAAGATTTGCGTTTAGTGAATGTGCCCATAGCCATCGAATTCGGTGACAAAGGACTCCTTCAGGCTGGTGCCGGCTTGTCAGTTAGCGGGAAACACACAATAGGAAGACCTTGAAGTATGCACGTTCAGGGAAAGGAGGGGGTAGGCGAGTCTACCTTCTGCATGCTGGGGTGTTCCGAGACTGGGGAGATGGCTGCTAAACGTGACACGTGAAGGACGAGAACTGTGGTGGTACGGAAGTGTTTCTGTATGGTGCTACGAATACAGTTTGCATCACTGATCGTATTGCATACTGCTTACAGCGGCGCATCAACGATGGTAATGTACTGCATCCGCAAATAAGTAACTCTCACTGCCATAGTGATTAAAAACCCAGTGCGACCCTGACAGCAGTGAAAATTGCTTATTGAGTCTCCAATCATCCATTAAACTTTAGTGAGCTAGCCGTGGAACTGGTTATTGATAAACCAAGTTGCGCCCTTCTGGAACAGAACTCCAAGTTAATAATGATTCCTGTGAATGTATTTCAGATTAATTTAGTATTTTTTTTTATTCCTTATTGCTACAATAAAATACAGTTGTCTTTAATTAATTTCATTTATGGTCCTATTCAATTGTGAGGCAATACTCTGTCCTTTAATCTTCTTTTTTTTTTGGAATGGCACCCTTGGAAACATTTAATCATAGTAATTAATTGAATGAATTAAACTCAAAATCAAATTTATAATCATTACAAAGTGCTCACTCAGATACGAGAGTAGACAGAGCATTTCACACTCAATCCTTGACAGAAACCATTATGTACATAAGCAAGATGCCTATCTTTTCTGATCATTGTATCCCCAAGTGATCTAGCAGCCCACTGGAGACTGGATAATAAGTTACTATTTAAGAAATATCTTGCATTGGTTTCTGTATGAATGAAGTTATGAAAAATTATATCTGTGTGGCAAGACCGAGAGAATTGAACCCACTTCATGCCCAACAATCCCAATAGCAGTGGCTAGGTAAGTATTGACCAGAAGGCCAGCTATAATGTGTGTCAAGTCATAACAATTTTTCAGCCAGTTTTATTTCAATTATTACATTATGACATTTTTTGAAACTTAAAAAAAAAAGAAAAAATCAAAATAATTTCCTACCAAATTGAAATAATGTTGCTTCTACTATTTTATGGCATTGATTCTTGATCAACGATAGTTCTAAAATAATCTATATATATATAGTTTATCAAAAAGAACCAAGACTTAAAAATATAGCATTCATGCACTTGCAAATCTGAGATTTTGGATTGGAGCTATTACAGAGAGAATATACAAGGATATTCATGAGGCTAAACTGTCAATAGACAATCCTTTCAATCAAAATCAATGCCCTAGCTGATGTCGAATTTTTGACTGGGAATTCTGAAGTAACTTGCATAAGAACTTAACTTTGCAAAAGGCCGTTGAGGCATACAAATGCTGACAGAGATTTCCCATCTGATTGTTTTCTATATTGCAACCATAAATCAGTCTAACTAAAATCACGGTTCGCCTGTTTGTCTGACAGATTTTTACAGCCATTTCTAAAACTTTAACTTATACAAAATTTCGTGCAGTTTTATGATCTAGACCTGTTTACATCTATGAATGCATTTACTTATTTTATGACTGAATTGCCTTCTTTTTAACAATACTGTTGATTGTCAAAATTTTAGATGAAATTTCGCAGGAATGTAAAACTAATAGCTGCCATAAGTGAAAGTAACTTGTGGTTTCATGTTATTTGGTAGTCTTTGTTGACAGTGATTTTTTTTGGTAACACCATAATGAATACTAATTATAAAAATGACAATATGAATTTCGTGTTTATTTCCCAAGACTGGTGTCTCAATATGCTCGAATTTTGGTACCCGACACATTTGCTAATCCACCACAGAAAAAATGGTTAGATCTTAGCATAATCAATATAATTCCAACCAAGCATATGCCATCTGTTTCTGCAGTTCACGAATTTTTATTTTAAATCCTTCCAATACAATTTCTCTAACAATCTATTTGCACCTTGCACGAACATTTGTTTTAAATTCTCTCAGTGTTTGAGATACATTGTGTAGCATTTACTTCGGTAATTTTTACCAATCTCTGACAGCATTAGGTAGACCTACAAAAGAAAATTTTCACAATTCCTTTATGCCTGAAATCAAGAGCTAGTTTGTCGTCATGGTCATCTCTGTTCTTCCACATTATGTTTCTAATACATGTAAGCGTCACCCTAGGCCTAATTGAATATAGACCTTATTTATACATTCCCTACACTCTCTTCTCTTCACCCGCCTCCTGTCTTCTGAAGACTCTCAACCCAGCTCCTCAATTATTTGTTATGTTTTTCCACAAACAATTCTAAATGCACACTTTTGCACGCCCTCCAGTTTCTGTATTTAATATCCGGGATGTAATATGGAAATTATACAAACTCAAAATGCCCAAAAAATTGTATGGTTTCCCCAAATAACTCCAGGCGAATGGTGGGATGCTTCCTTCATAAAGGCCATGGCCGAATTCCTTCCCGTTCCGAATTCCCACTCCTTTTCCGCCTCTAATGACCTAGATGTCTACGAGGCGTAAAGGCAAAAAAAAGTCCAGCTATTGTCTGACAAAGACTATGATCCCAATGCCTTCCCACTCATGATACATCCCCTCATCACCCTCTCCAGTAAAAGCAAATTTTTGTAACTTCTCCCTTCTACCTGTCGCTTGCGTTCTGCCTAAATAAGTTTATTATCCGATGATATACCAAGATACCTACATTTTACACCTTCTAAAGCAATTCCTCCCTCCATTGTACAATTATACAAAATCTTTATTTTTCTATCTGTGTACTTCATTAGTGGATTAACATGTGAGTTCTCATTACAGAAAAAAATGTTCAGATTGTTATTCAACAGCACTTTTCGAATAAGAACTAAAACTTTAAGACTCAGTGTTGCAATTAAATAATTCTATTTTTTTCATTTTTTACTTATTAGTCATTGTTACGAAACCGTAGCTTGTATTTTGATCAGTTCAGCGATGTTACTCACCGAAGGCTCCTCCCCATAATGGCCAGGCCCACGGAGCTGCTGTGAAAGCGAAAGATATTGTCTCTTCCCCAGTCAGCGATTCTCCGTTTTGCTGGACTGGTGCGCCTGTCACGACCAAGGCGGCTACCAGCAACACCACCAACACTGACAACTGAAACATGGAGCGCGTAACGACTATAGTTACATGGAAGAAAAATGAGACAATTAGGATTCGGCAACTCATGACAAAAATATATCGGTAAGGGAGCGTGCACAAACTACGTGGATCGGTCCAGGGAGGGGAGGGGAGGGATTGACTGGAAGGCTCCGCTGGGCTACGTGGGGAAGGGGGGGGTTCCGAGCCAGGCCACGTAGCTTTCCTTTCATAACATTTTTCACAGTTAAAATGAGGAACAGAACTCACAATAGCATGTGAATATTTATTTCCCACAGTTAATTATCTCCATATGTAATTTACAATAGTCTGACAAGAGAAAATAGTGCAAAATGTCTTCTGGAATCAAAAGATGAAAAAGCTACGTGCTACGTTGGGGGAGGGGGGTGGGGGTAGAGGCAAAAGCCGCGTGGGGGGGTCATTGGAGGCCAAACTGGAGCTACGTGGTTTATTCACGCTCCCTAAGAAGTTAGTAGCTTTTTACAAAATTTAATGTTCGTCATGTTTTCAGATTAGACAGCAGACTCCGCTCCATAGCTTCCATCGCTGCGCCACATAGCTGCGCACACAGTTTGAGCAGACATTTGATTGAAATAAAATTTATAATACATATGTTAGGATGCAATGCAGTCGGATTTAAGAGCACTTTTAAGAAAATAGTATTAATATATGGCAAAGTAATATTAAAACAAAAATTTCTGCTTGTTTTGATCGCGTCTATTTTAGGCATATCTAATTATAAGGTTTTTTTTGTAGTATTTACCGCTTAAATACCTGACATTGAGAATAAATTTCTAGCTCCTATGTAATATCGTTTTTGAGATAGATCCTACAGCAAAAATGGTCTAAAATCGATTACTTTGCTTGCCCAACACTCCTTCAATTTGAAGTGAAAAACATATCTTGGTTCTCTACTTAAAGAGTTCTTAATATCTGTATCTCATTTGTTGGGAGTAGAAGAAAAATATGTTTTCGACATTCTTTATTTCTATAAACAATAGAATTTTACAAAATTCTAAAAATGATGTCCGGTTATGGGATGATGAAATACGTCATTGCCAATTTGATTATTTCAACTTATTCCGTTCAAATGCTAGAAGCCTGTGATAGACAGACAGACAACGAACGGTGCGTCAGAATCAGGGCTCAATTTCCCGTTGGATCTAGAACCTTAAAAATAGCAACTTCGACCCAGCTTAGCTGTAAAATAGCTATTTATTCACACAGACTATTTTTTCCAAATATTTTACTATCGTATTTACCGACAGTCAAGTTCTTACAAAGACTGACGTGCTGGTGAAACAAATTACGTCTGATTATGTGGCAAAAAAAAAAAAAAAACTTCCAGTAAAGTTATTTATTTGGGGATCTGAAAGCAGAGCATTTAAAATGAGTTTAGAAAATAATAATGGATTGTACACATTTTCAATTTTCATTCAAACGGGAATTTTCAATAAACATGTTGTCTGCTAGGATAAGATATTAAATCTAAACTGAGAGTGCATAAAGCGTTATTAATTTAATGCACATTTAAATCTCAAAATCACCGTAGGATCTGTTTACTGGAGACATTTGAGTTCATCTAAAGTAGCACGTTACTAAACTATGATTAGTAACTTCCATAGTAATGATGATAAAAAAAAATTAGCTATACCATCTTAATTAAACCTACTGAGAAAAAAAACTTTTCGGAAGAATAGTTTCGCAAGTTGCTGCTATGGTAAGAAAGTAGTAATTTGCGATTACATAATCGTCATCTTACAGTAACTGGAAGTAAGATAAAAAAAAGGGATGAAACGTACTTAACATAAGCCGATTGAGTCATATACCAAGTAAACGGTCCGGAATTAAAACCATTTGACTTGAGGAAATATTTAGAAGTAATAACAACATAGAGACTCAGGAACTATTGCAGAATACGAATATAATTAGAATTATAACTATCTTTAAGCGTGTTTCTTTTTAACCTAAAAATATCTAGCCGGAGTGCAAAGGAAGTGACATATGAAATTTCTGTGGGTATTACTATTGTGGCTCATTTGTTTTAGACGCATGTCTGGGAATCAGAAGATTCCCACTTCGAATCCTTGAGTAGGTTGGAAATTTTAGGGATCTTAAAACCGATTTTCCCCTCTGGGCAAATTGTACTACTACATTTTTGAGACTGCACGGAATTATTATTACACCTCAAGGTTGCACTGTGTTACAGTAAAAGTTCGTAGAAGTCTAATATGTTTTGGATAT
Organism: Vandiemenella viatica; assembly: GCA_031002005.1. NCBI lineage: Eukaryota > Metazoa > Arthropoda > Insecta > Orthoptera > Morabidae > Vandiemenella > Vandiemenella viatica. The sequence goes on along the minus strand of JARYHS010014060.1, from coordinate 2,504 downwards.
CGTAATTAAATTCGTTAAGGAAGTATTAGAGACTGCGTTTTGAATAGAGAAGTTACATTTTTCTGCAAGGTTTCATGATAGCCAATGTTGGATTTTTATTTACGACGATGATGTTATACTACTCGGTGTATCAATACGAAAGAAAGATAAGATTTGAGAAATGTGACCTCGTACATATATACTTAACGTGATCAACATTTCCCGCCACCTTTGGGGTTGCGAATAAACGTTGAGGAACAGTTCTTGCCTTTCACAAAAATAGTTTTCTGAATTGCAAATTCCAGGACTTACCTTGTAAGTAAGAGCTGCCATGACGTTGTATCTTTCTTCGAACTCTGCAAAGGAAATGATGTCTCAGAGCCTCTTTTGGCTTCCTTATATACGAACTGACAGCTCGTCGTTAATTGAGTTTCCTAAGGGTAGGAGCGAAGTTTCTACAGCTTTCACATGGGTTGATACGTAATTTCTCTAAACCAACGAGTGTGAAGCGCAGAAACTAGCCTTTTTTTTAACAAATACAAAAAACGATAAAAAGTATGTTGATTTATTCAATATTTCACACAACTGAGCTTGAATCCATGTCTGGGGAAGTTAGCCGACTATTAACTCAATCAACTTGCTGAATTCAGTTTTGGCAGCTTTTCACGTTCACTCCATGCAGATTCTCTGGTGGTGATTTGTCTTTAATATGTAAAATCCTTCCTGCAATTAGACAAAAAGCTGAATAAACTCACAAATCCCTTGGTTTATTTATAATAAATTAAAAAAGTTTCTTTTATCTAAGGAATGACAGATATTGTATTCGTTATTTAATCTAAGACTTATTTGCATCCGCAGTTAAAATGTTTTCGCAAAGTAAGGTCCAGAAATCATTATAAAAGGATGAAATAATTTTTGTTGATAATGTAAAGGTAGTACTGTTTGGTATTTTTAGTCCGGAGATTGTTTGGCCACCAATGGAAGAAGTTTAAATTTACAGTCAATCTGCCTCTTTTACAGTTACTCAAAAACGGTAATAACACCGGGTAAAGGGGACCTATAGTTTTACGTTGAATATGGTCCAGGAGGGTCCTACTGTGAGTTGTAATGAAACCATCACATAACTTTTTCCTGTTGATAGAGTCGTAGCGTTTTCTCATTCTGTTCCAAGCTGCGATAGCAACTTATAAAAAAAAGAAGAAACTTCGGAACGTATGCTGTTCTGCAAAAAAAAGTTTTTCTCCCTTCTTGTAGAAGTTATTACTGCAACAATAATTAAAATTACGTAGATTACTACGAAATTCATGACAGAAAACTGTAAAAAATCAGTTACGTTTATATAATCAGGTCAAATGTTTTCCTTGACGTGGTAACAGCTAAGATTTGTAACATTTTAGCCGTTAAATATGAAGATTCTCCAAATATTATGCTTCATCACTCGCTTCTGAAGTTACCACTCTTACAAGAATCTATTAGACGTACTATATTATCAATTCTCATGAGTATATATATATCGGACTTGAAAAAAGAAGTTTAAATACACGGTGCCTTGAAACAGAAGTCAGTAAACTTCTAATCAGGCCAAGAATATGAATCTGAGCACTTTATTTCAAGTGATTTGATTATTTGTGATCGATATACCACCTTGTCAATAATAGAATCAATCAGATCCACAGACAGACGAACAGACATACAAACTTAGAGATATCACAGCTAAGATTACCAAACCATACAATGTAAAGATCCAGTGTATCTTAGAAATGGATGTTGTTTCTGTTTATAACAATTTCTCTCGGCTGTCATGTACGAGAAAATCAAACAAAAATTACTTTTATGTTTTTCAAGAACTATGAAGTTGCTTGAACAAAAGCATTAAGGGAACAATAATTATAATAAATTAAATAACTTTGAATCAACAGTGAAGGATGTTTTTAATAATGGAAAAAGTCGATGGTTTGGCAAAGCGAAGGTAATAGGTCGACGAAAACTTAATGAAACATGATAGCTGTCAGTTATGGCTAAAGTTTTCAGTTTGACACTTAAACGTTTAATAAATTACTGACATCTTTATTGATTTCAAACTGAAGTTACATAATAATTAAAACTGAGCAAAAGTTTGATTCATAGATTCTGAACGATCTCCTGAAACCATTTTTTTCCTTCCCCGCATAATGTTTACACATGTGTGTCTGACCGATTTTTATATAAGCTACAACTCTAGTAATCATTAAAGATTTGTTTGATGTTCCACACAATGGCTAGCAGTTGAATGCATGATGATCTGACTAGAATACATATTTTTGTAATTCATCTGTAAAGTCCTTTATTCGTCGTAATTCTCTTTCCATAACACTTCAGAAACTGGACAAGTATTGCAATAGCACCTAATAAATGTTGAAAACATTGGTGAATGTGGTATCGTTTGAAACCACACTTACGGACGTTAATGAAAGACTATTACTAACTCGATAATTCGCATAGTAAAGGTACACTTGTGACAGATTAATATTTATCACCTCCGTTCT
>JARYHS010014057.1:0-10000 GCA_031002005.1 Vandiemenella viatica | reverse complement strand
TTTTATTATGTTGTAAACATAGGATATAGCCGTATTTAGCGGTTATTTTGCAATTTGTAAAAGTAGGTTATAAAATTGGATTATAGAACTTTTATATTTTGTATGTATGTAATTTGTGGGGGATTCTATGAAAACCGTGTCGCCACAATTTGCTGATGGATTCTTATGTACCTCGAGGAGACAAGTTGAAACAAAAGAATAAACGTTTTCGATATCTCGCTTAGGTCGCGAGTTATCGTACGTATCTAAAAATTGACGTGTTTAGCTTGAAATGTGGCCGGGACCAGAGGAATATTTAAGCCATAACCAAATTTGATGATGAAATCGTATGTAACTTGACGAGACAAATCGAAAATAAAGAATAATTGGGGATTGCACCACTTTAGGAACATTCTCGAAACTGATTGGCTCTACTAACCTGTTGAAGTTTACGCAAAACGTGAAGAGGACAGGTTGATTAATGTAAATTTCAATAGGTTAGTACCGGTTTCGAGAAGGTCCCTTAAGTGGTGCCGTGCCCGAATACAATTATTTGATATCTCGCTTAGCTCTCGAGGTATTGTATTTCAAAAGTGAGGTGGTTAGGGGAGATCCGGCCTGGACCAGATTTTTTTTTTCACCAAAACCACTATATTTGCTCTGTAGAAATGCACTATAGACGTTTTATTTTCTTCCTAATGATTGTTGTTAGGTTGAAATACAGCCCAGACCAGAAGAAACGTCACTAAAAGCACAAGGAACTATACGTATAACTGATTTTTGACATGCTATATCTCGAAAACCAAGCGCGATATTAAAAACATTTTTTGTTTATTTTAGATTTGTTTCGCAGAGTTCTATAAGAATTCATCATCAGATTGTGGCGCCAGGGCAATGATAGAACTGCCAATTTGTGTCTTGACTAATGAAATAGGAAGGTACGCGGGCAGCTTTTTATTTCTAACGGCAAAATTACTCACAAGAAGAAAATTACAGTTGTTCTAAAAAATTTATGCGTAACCGTTTAGATTGTCATGTAGCCTGGACGGAAGTAACAAGAAGATATAGAACGTTAAAATAACAACAGTCACTGCAGCAAATTGGGCGCTTTATAAGGGAATCAATTTTTCGTGTGTGTACAGTTAGGATGTGCTGTGGTCCAGTGTTGATTCTCCACGTATAATGGTTCAGATTCCGGTTTTATTTATTTTAAAAAATTAGTTTTAGCAAACTAATCACATTCCGGCAGTCAAAAAGTATTTTTTTTTTCGATTAATGTTGTAATGAAGCTTGGACCCAGTTTGCTCAATAAAGATTCTACGTTTTTCGACTGATGCAATGGCTAGTAACTTAATAACGTACTAACATAAATTGGTAATTATTTCAGTAATACCGAGCGTGGTGGGTGACAGTACCGGATTAGCCACGTAGGAAGACTTAGCAAATGATGCTACGAGCCCCGCAATTTTATTCCGGCTCTGGTGGGTGAGTGGTTAACACTCTGGCCTCGCATTCGAGAGGTCGGCGGTTCGAGATCCCGTCCGTGCATCCAGATTTGGGTTTTCCATTGTTTCCCCAAATTATCTTCTTAGTTGCTTCATGATATCCTCAGAATAGATTTCAAATATTATGGTCTACTCATTTCTAATTGTGTTGTTAAGCTCGTTCTCCGATTTAGACCCTCCCGTGTCTGATTCATTGTCCCTAATGGCCACACTAAACCAATTAATTTAAATCCCAGTATCTTCTCAAGTGAATGAGGAACGTGAAGAAGATGATAAATCGAATCATCTAGTCTAATTTTCAAGAGGTTAGTACTATTTTTTGATGGGCGCAGCAATTTGATGATGGATTCTTATATACTCGATGAGACAAATCGAATGTTTTAGTAGATTTTTTTGATTTCTCGTTTAGTTCTCGAGATATCGTATCTCAAATGTGAGGTGGTTCATTCGAAATGTGGTATGTACCAGAAGAAAAATTCTGCCAAAGTCACATTTGATGATTGATTCTTATGTTCCTAGACGTGACAAAAGAAAATAAACAATAAAATCTTTGATATTTCGCTTAGTTTTCTATATGTACCGTCTCATAATTGAAGATACTAGTTTGAGATGCTACCCTCACCAAAAATCGTTCGGCATAGCCACAAGAAACTAATCGCTTTACATGCACAATGGGTGTTTTTTTTTTTTCCCTACTACCAGCTGTGGTTAGGTTGAAATACATCCTGTACCAGGAGAAAAACGTTGCCAAAGGTATAATGAATTATACCTATAAATTATTTCTGGTAATCGATATCTCGATACCAAGCTGGAAATAAGAAACTTTTATCTTTCAGTTTCGATTTGCCTGTTAGCGTTGCATCAAAATTTATCATCAAATTGCGGCACCAGGATTATGATAGTGCTGCCCACTCTTACTCACAAAAGATGATTTTACCATTCCCTTATCAAATCGAGTGCAGGTTGCGCTCATGGTCATCTATTCCTTTCTATGCATTACTCTTAAATCTTTGACCAATATATTTTCCAATCTCGGTCACCAAAATACGCCTTGTACACTCTGTTACTGACTGGGTCTTGCAGTAATTTCCACAAACAAATCTAGCTGCTCTCCTTTGCACGTCCTCCAAAATTTGGGATCCAAACAACACCATATTCAGGCAATGGTCTGACCACACTTAAGAAACTTAATTGGCTCAATTATCATCATTCCCTCCAGTACATGAAAGATTTTGAAACATTTTACTTGTGTTCATTACATGTGTTCATTATCAAATGTTATGCCAAGATATTTATACTACATGCCCCTAACAAGCAATTCTAACCATACCCTAATATCATAAAGAATCCTTTCGTTTATTATTGTTTTATCTAATATGTTGCCGCTTCTTCGCATTTATCTTCATTCTACGTTCAGCTACCCAAATAACCTTTTACTTTTCAAATGTATCTCAATAGGCGTGTTCCCTGCAAAAACGGGATATTACAAAAAAAAAAAAAAAAAAAAAAATATAGAGAAATTCTTGTATCTGGGACCTCGGAAACAGTTCGTAGTATATTCAGGTACCAGTAAGCCTTCTAATCTTAGTTAAGTTTCTCTTTGGTTTCAGCAAGGAGCTGTGTAATTTAAAAAGACCAGGAATCCTTCAAGAAAACTTTAATTAAACTTGATGCAAAATCTTACATATTAAACAATTTCATAATGAGTGAAGGTGGAGTGAGGCAGTGGTTCATTATATTTAAAAATTTTGGTAATAATGTTCATGAAGAACTAACGATAGTAACAACGATGAAATCTCTAACAATCGCCGCTTTACGATTACGGAGTTTTCGCTTCATTTCCCCAGATTTAAGGAAGTTTATTGCATGATATTGAATTGGAGAAGCTTGATATCCCACGTTTTGTGCATGACGGGGATCAAAACTCTTGACGGAAGATCACAAAAAGCATCGTATTGTTGCATCGCTGAATTTCCTCGAAGCCTACCGCAAAGATGGTAACGCACTTCTCGAAAGACCACCTCTTTCCAGCTAAGAAGCCCAGGCTTAACACAATGCTTCGACAATGACGCAGAACTTGATACCGATGCAAACCAATGATTGAAATCTAAGGCAGCACAGACGGAACCGGAAACATTGTACATCGTTATGATAAGTGCCTCAGTGGAAATGGCGACTATGTAGATAAATAGTTTAAGGCTGCCCCTTTCAAATGTATACAGTAAAAGTTTGTTTGTATTTGGTTGTATTTTTTTTTTTTAAGTTTAAAAACGTAAGTTACCTTCTAAACAGCCTTCGTATCTACATCGGCTGACTGATCACCATGATACCTTTGCTTTGCGTTTTGTGTGCAGGCCATATCTGATGGCAGGCCTTTCCCGAGGGGCCAAGCCAAATTCGCTGCCTACATTGACGTTCCGCGCCAACGTAGGCCCTGCTCGGCCGTCATAGTGAGCCAGACTCACACCCTGAGCGCCGCCGTCTGCCAGCCACAGTACCATCTCACTGTCCCAGGTCAGTATCGTGGATCCGTTACTTCTCTTATAGTTGCTGAGTATATCATGTAAGTGGCTTATTATAGGTGGGGAGTTTCCTTGCCAGATATCACACTGTTTCTGCTGAACTATGGTAGTTTAATGAACACTGTAATTCAACTCGGTAACTTGGCAGAGATATACAAACCACACATGGTTTTTGGGGGTGGAATCTTATAACTATAAACGAGCAATTCTTGTATATCCTATTATACAAAATGCTAATCTGGAGACTGCGTACGTCGTATATAGCTACTGGCTACAGAACCGTCACGTGCCAGCCTTCACTCGCCAATCAACAGCCACCATATTACATTTGTTCTTTCATGATGCTTTTTGTTTATTTACGACAAATAGATGCAGAAACGCATTTAAGGAGAATGGTGTTCTATTTTTATAACATTATCTGTATCATTTCTAAGAATTAGGTTAAAACATAACATCAGAAATTTTTTTAGACAGAAGATAAGAAACAATGAAGTTTATTAAAATTTCAGAGAAAGTTTACACGAAAGGCACGTAATCCAGAAATGTATCAGCCAACTATAGGACAGTTATCGGTTTTTGATATTACATTTTCCGTCACTTAAAGTACAATGCATTTATTTCAATAAATCATAGCCGATAATCTAGCCACAGTATGGTACTCATATCACTAAAAATATCATTAAAAATGATCGTTATTCGTTTTTCCGTACAAGATTTTCCGGAAAAAATTCCTTCTACCTCCATAAATGATAGCCGCCGTTATTCATATGAGGGTAATAGAAACTATGATTTTAGAACGCTGATATTAGTGGATGTTGGGGTTAAGTTGACCAGAATCGCTACTGACACATTGTTTTTCAGCATAATTCATTCTGAAATCAGGTGTAAACTGCTTTCATAAGCGCCATGTTACTTAAGGTATTAATTACTGCGAGTGGAATAGTTCCATATTAAACGTGCATAATTGTGCCTGGACCAGGAATAAAACTGATATTACATGGGTAGCAAACGGGATTAGATTGTTTTTTAATTTCACTGGTTCTATACTTCTATCGTCATTAATTCCGTAGAAGTTACTACTGTATTGTTATGTGAATTGCAAATGAAATATGTAGAACATTACATAATCAACGCCATTAGCATTATGTGATAAGTATTCCATATAATAAACCAACTGCAAAAAATGAACTGCCAGAATATTGCATTCAAACCGTCATTCTTGACGGGCTAGAAGTTAGTATATATTATATATATGTATTTAGTATCCTGAAAACGGCTGTAACTATTTGGATGAAATTTCATATTTAAATAACGTTTTGCCTTTTAAGATTATCTGACAAAAATGCGATTTTATTATACATAAATAAAGGAACAAATTTTGTATTTGGTATCTCTAAAACGACTCTAACGCTATCTCGTAGACGTTTCAGGAACCAGAAAGCCTACTGATAGTTATAGTAGTTTCTCTTTGCATATATATCTAAACGGACAATTTTTGTTCACTCACTGACCCGTGCGAATAGTATCGTAATCAGTCACCGGATGGTAATATAATAATGTGGAAATTAAATTAATGTATATTTTTATTAATGGAAGGAATTTATTTTGAAGATTAGTAATGAATTTCACTTTGACTGTAAAAAATCGTTGTCATTAAATACAACATGTTTAATTTTAAATCATTTTAAAAGTGTATATATTTTAAAAATAGTTATTGGCTTTGCAGGTTGTGATTTTGAAACTTCTTTATTTTACCCAAAAAAAAATTTGAAAGCAGTATTAGCAGTGATAGTGAAATAATCCTTTACTTTTTTACGGTATGTGTCTTTAACACAAACATAAATATTGCTGAATCTACGAACATGTGAAAAAGCCCCGTACAGTTGTCCTTACGAAAAAACAGGTTCTGGTAAATACAATCCAACTTTTGAAGCGTCTGAATTTGTACTTCATTTATAATTACAGTGCAGGTTACTTTTATTGGAAATTGTTTTTATTTATTATATGGGAACGCACGGATGGATCAGAAGGTGTGAAATTAATGTGAGGTATGAGCATCGTTTTATCGGAGTGAGTGAATTTAGCACTGATGATCTACTCGTCTAAGTGAACTAGCACTGATCATGCACCATTAGCATTAAGATTTTTATTTAACATAATACTAACTTTTTTCTTTGAAAACAATTTGTTAGGTGGTAAATTAGACGATCTAGGCTATAGAGATTTCGATGAAATTTCGTATGTAGATAACGTTTTTCGTTGTTTGTAGCACCACAAAAAAAGCTTGTGTTTGGTATCTCGGAAACGGCTGTAACCTCATCTTGTAGATTAGAGCAAGGAACTTTGCACTTCAAAATACCTAAGAAGATCTTAAGAAGGAAAATAACTTTAATCAAACTTCACACAAAATCTTGCATATTGAACAGATTTCGAAAGATGCCGAGCAGCGATCGGTCTAACAGGTACTAATTAGCTAAAGATTTAGAAAATGTGATTTTACTCTATAGGTTCAGAGTGTACCACATATATGGAAGAGCAATCAATGTTAGAGCATTGATGTTGGACAGGGGGTACTATTACAGATCACCGGTGTTCGTAAATTATTATTTGCAGAAAAGATTATATTTGTAGAAAATCCAAGCAAAGATGTTTAAGGTTTCTTCCGGAGTGGAAGTATGAAAGATCAATATGAGACGCTTAGTAAGGCTGGATTGGGGATAGTCATCTTAAAGGCTACTTGAAATATACAAAGGGATACAGGCAGAATTAATATATTAATTAAGCAGAGATTTACATATACCACAATGAGGGACAGAGGCTTGGCACAAGTAAAAAATAAAAGGGAGGGGACAGAATAGGAATATGTTTCCTCCCGCCTTCACACTAAAGCCTGAGAAACAAGTTTACGTAAATAGCAGATAACCATCATTGGCGGATCTACGAATTTTCTGAGGCCCTGCAAAACCTTGAGATTGCCGCAACTTCACGCAAGAATTTGCCGCGTGGAGCAATATAGAGCTGTTCTTCGATTTTGCCGACCCATTAAACTTGCCGCTCGGGGCAGTAGAGCAAAAATGGACTCCACCACACGAATATGCCGTTTATCGCCCCTTCAAACATGGTTTTGAAGTGCCACCTAGGGCAAGTGCACAAAATTACTCCCCCCCCCCCTCCGCAGATCCGGCACAAGTGATCAGATACCAGCTCGGAATTATTTATGCAGTCTCAAGAATTAAAGGCGCTGATACGTGTATTTACAGAAAAACTTCTCTTTTCAGAATGGAGGTGGTAATTCAGGGAGAGGTACAGTATATGGAAGGATGCTACCAGTACTATGCAGAGGATATAGGAACAGTTTTAGGATTAAGTGGGGCAATAATGCAGAACCCAATACACAAAGAAAGAAAGGTACAGAAACTACTAATTTTAATAGAGAAGTCAAATACATAAAGACAATAGCATTAGAATAGGCTAAATTGAAAACTTCAAACGTCATAACAAGGAAGTGATCATCCAAGAGGGAAGCTACATAGGCGTTCATGAGTAATATCATATCTCATCGACAACTACTCAGTGATACATATAGAAATTTCGTTTATCTTACGAAATTGAGGGTGAGATTGGGGATTCAGACGATTATGAATAACGATGGAGAATAAAACACGGAGTATATGGATCAGATCATTTGTGTGTATAAGGTAAAGATGAGAGGGGAAAAAATCAAGGGAGGGATTTCTCCACATTAGTAAAAATCATCAAACGAAAAATTTTGGAACACATTCTGAAAATTTTATGAGAGAATGAAATTACTGAAGACGGAGTCCAAGTGTATAACTAGAATGTGGCCCACATACAGAGCGCAGAAGATACGACGGATCTTAGAAGGAATATTAATATGAACCAGATTCTGTACTGTAAGATTGATATAACAATCTTTCTTTGTCAATTTATTCTGAAGGACTAATAGTTATAAGTGTGGGCAGTTGGTATGTAAGGTGAATTGTGGTTAAAATAGTTTAGCGATTGTAAAGCTCTGGAACTTATAACAATGCACGGTTGCATACCGTAGGTTTTACAAAAGGTCCAAAGGGTGATTTAATTGGGACAGAATTTTGAGGCTATTATATGCTTGATTTTGGGTTCTGCTATAGCGTGGGTTAAAGGACATGGTGAGATGATAATACCGAAAATATAGGAGATGGTTAATAGTTACGCAATAGGAATGAAATGTCTGGAAACTACTGAGTTCTCGCTGGTTTTTGGTGTGAGTTACGGTTATCTGACTGGGTTGTACCACTGCTAATTTGTTTGCAGACCAGTGAGGCGATGTACTGGATTTGACTGATGGCTAAATATCTGTACGTTCCATATGAGGGAATTTTGGATAAATGAGATACATCTGCCACTTATATGAAGTTTTTACTAGAAGTTCCTGTGATACTTGGTGCCAAAGGTAGAGTTAAGCGGAGAGATGTGCTCATGAAGAAAAATATGAGTATTATTAAATAACTTAAACTAGTTGTAGATGTTAATAAAGTAGACACTGAAGAGCACTGTTATACAACGAGTAGAAAGAAAGCTAAAATCACCAACTGTTAATTATTGTTTAAGGAGGAACCACTACTAGCAGGAGTTGTATGAAATAAGTATTGTGTTTGCAGCTGTTGCTTATGCTGGTAACAACCAATACGCAGTACCACGGGACTTCATCCCCCCTGTGCAAGCGAGAATCGTTGACGAATGGATCTTCTACGAGACCAACCAGAAGACACCCCTGGACGTATCTCTGCAGAAGATAGCTGCACCCTGGTTGTTCAACGATTTCGTCGAAGCTATACCGCTCGCCAGTGAACCTGCGTGAGTAGTTATACTGTACTTGCGGTGGCATTTGTATGACGCTGTCCTGTAGTGAATTGGTAGACGAATGTGTTTTCTGTGCGTCTTCATTCTGGAGGGTGGGAAAATATATCTCTGGCTAAGCTGACTTAAATTTTCCATTGCTCCCCAAACTGCTCCTCAAACAAGATCGCTGAATTTCTTTTTCTGTTTTGTCTTTGATTCCAATGACACATGAAATGTTCTGGTGGTTACTGACTCATGAGTCTCTATGGTTTATAGTTTACTAGGTGACCAGTGCGAATGTTTCGCGAAAACGATGGGTAGTAAGGTTGGTAGTTTGTAATATTGTGAAAGAAAAAACTAACTCATTTGTATCGAATTATTTGTTTGTATAATATAAGACCCTTCTCACTCCGCTGTTCAGTAGTATTTATATGGCGAATCAGTAAGCAACCAGTCCGTAATTAGTTCTAAAGGACGCAGTGTCTACGAGTCTTCTTCTCCACTTTTGAAATAAGTATGGTATGCAGTAAGCAAGCTGATTTCACAATATTAATTACTTTTTGTGGGTCTTGATATCGAATGAGACTGTTAAACACTTGAAATTTTTCCACCATCGTTCCTAATGAACAATCTATAGTTTTTTTTCTCTCTACTAAGTTTATTAAATACTCTTTTTGTGTTATCAAAAGTTCTTTGAGGATATGATCTCATTAAATATCGCGTAAGAGAAATTGCTTCATCGCCTACAAAATAGAGCGGGAAAATGATATTTAAATCACTTGGTACCCTTGGAGGCAAATCTTTAATCTCCTTTACCTTATTTGAATTACATAGCATAAGATAATATCCTCATTCGAATCGGAAGAAATATACGCCTTGCTGAAATCACAAAAGTGACTGCAGTTCTAGAAATTTGAGAAGCGCCGTGTGCAAACATTGGTCAGTAACTAATCTCAGTTCGGTTTTCTTTGAGTAGCGTCATGTGAGAAGGGACTAAACAAAAGTCAACGCATGTGAATCAGTTTACTTATTTCTCTGTGTTATGTCCTTTTGCTATCTGGCGGCTTGGCTTTGAAGCACTTAATACGCGCGACATTTACAGTTATTACTTTTGTCCGTCAAGGGTGAAATTCCAAAAAATTTCGTACTTAA
>JARYHS010014056.1:0-12468 GCA_031002005.1 Vandiemenella viatica | reverse complement strand
TGAAATATAAAGGAGGAAATGAACAATTGATCGTCCAAACAATCGGTATTCAGTAGTTCCAACATTACTGTAGACAACCTGATAGTCGAAAATTCCCATCCAGAAACTTTTTTTTTTTTCCTTTTTGGCCACGTTTTCAAGATTCTGGCCCACTGTGTGCCGCCCGGGGCAAGCGCACAAAATTACTTCCCCCCCCCCCCCCCTCCGCAGATCCGGCACTAGTTATCAGGTACTAGATAGGAACAATATAAAATGAATTATTAATGCAGTCTCAAGAATTAAAGGCGCTAATCCTTGTATTTACAGAAAACCTTCTCTTTTCAGAATGGAGGTGGTAATTCAGGGAGAGCTACAGTAAGTATATGGAAGGATGTATTTTTTTTTTTTTTTAATATGGTTTTCGTTCTTTGCGACCATTCAACCAGCTCCAATTTGTGTTTTTACCAATTGCTGTATGGTGTTTTAATTATGATATTATGGACACTACAGAGAGGACAGCACAAGACGAACACAACACTTAATTAAAACCACCCATGCCCGAGGCCGGACTCGAACCGGCGACCCTTACAATGTGAAGCCAGCGTGCTAGCCGCTACACTGCCAGGGCCGGCATGGAAGGATGTTACCAGTACTATGCAGGGGATATATTAACAGTTTTAGGATTAAGTGGGGCAATAATGCAGAACCTAATACACAAAGAAAGAAAGGTACAGAAACTACTAATTATAATAGAGAGGTCAAATACATAAGGACAATAGCATTAGAATAGGCTGAATGGAGAACTTCCAACATCATAACAAGGAAGTGATCAGCCAAGAGGGAAGCTACATAGGCTTTCATGAGTAATATCATATCTCCTCGACAACTACTCAGTGATACATATAGAAATTTCCTTTATCTTAGGAAATTCAAGGTGAGATTAGGGATTCAGACGATTATGAATAACGATGGAGAATAAAACACGGAGTATATGGATCAGATCATTTGTGTGTATAAGGTAAGGATGAGAGGGGAAAAAAAAAAGGGAGGGATTTCTCCACATTAGTAAAAATCATCAAACGAAAAATTTGGGAACACATTCTGAAAATTTTATGAGAGAATGTATTTACTGACGACGGAGTCCAAGTGTTTAACTAGAATGTGGCCCACATACAGAGCGCAGAAGATACGACGGATCTTAGAAGGAATATTGATATGAACCAGATTCTGTACTGTAAGATTGATATAACAATCTTTCTTTGTCAATTTATCCTGAAGGACTAATAGTTATAAGTGTGGGCAGTTGGTATGTAAGGTGAATTGTGGTGAAAATAGTTTAGCGATTGTAAAGCTCTGGAACTTATAACAATGCACGGTTGCATACCGTAGGTTTTACAACAGGTGCAAAGGGTGATTTAATTGGGACAGAATTTTGAGGCTATTATATGCTTAATTTTGGATTCTGCTATAGCGTGGGTTAAAGGACATGGAGAGATGATAATATCGAAAATATAGGAAATGGTTCATAGTTATGCAATATGAGTGAAATGTCTGTAAACTACTGACTTCTGGCTGGTTTTTGGTGTGAATTACGGTTATCTGACTGGGTTGCACCACTGCTAATTTGTTTGCAGACCAGTAAGGCGATGTAGATTTGACTGATGGCTAAATATCTGTACGTTCCATATGAGGGAATTTTGGATAAATGAGATACATCTGCCACTTATATGAAGTTTTTACTAGAAGTTCCTGTGATACTTGGTGCCAAAGGTAGAGTTAAGCAGAGAGATGTGCTCATGAAGAAAATATTGTCGCGTTGCAACCGGGGCAGGTGTGAATTCGAAGGTTACTTGTCAATGAACACAGCACTTAAACTGAGAACAGGTTTATTGAGAACTCAAACATACACGCAGCACTGACTGCCTCTTGGGCAGAATGCTCTTCTATTTATACACAGATAGAACGTACTAGAGATTACAAGAGTAGTTAACAAGTAGAAGTTACAAGTGACCTTAGGAAACATGTAGAATCTTCTGGAAATAATAAACAGAATTAAATAATTTTTGTCAGTGGGCGGGATTGAACCGGCGACCTTCGGTACCGCAATTCGTGACGCTACCCGCTGCGCCATGCTGGCAGACGGTACACTGGCGTTCATGCGGCATTGCTCCCTCTCCTGAGGAAAACAGCGTCCCGCTGTTAGATTTCTTTTGGGGCACGCTGAAGTGTCCTGGATCTTGATCTTGTCGTGGGTCCTCTGTATGGCAGTTCTGGAGGGCCCCTCCTGGTTGTACTATTATCTTCCTGTCCGACTTCCTCAGTATCCAAACCGTCCTCAGAGTCCTTGAACAAGAAGCTGGTTGTGCCTAGCTGCTCGTCAGGATTGTAGTAAGGCTTCATGCGGAGGACGTGAACAATGTCCCTTCGCTTTCGTCGTTTCGAAGACGGCTCATAATCCTCGACTTCGTATGTGACGTCTGACCGGCGGCGTATGACACGATACGGACCAAAGTACCGCTTCAGTAACTTTTCTGATAGCCCAACCTTCCGGACAGGGGTAAAAATCCATACGAGATCTCCTGGGTTGTACGCAACAGGTCGGTGCTTGCCGTCATACCGCTGACGGTCCTTCTCCTGGGTGGCCAGTGTTCGTATGCGAGCCAGCTGTCTTGCTTCTTCGACCCTGGTAATGAGCTGTTTTATATAGTCATCCTGAGTGTCGTCCGGCTGGAATGGGAACAGCGTATCCATTGTGGTCTCAGCTTCACGGCCATGGAGCAGAAAAAACGGAGTGAAGCCTGTCGTATCTTGCCTTGCTGTATTATAAGCAAATGTGACCACTGGCAGTATTGTATCCCAATCCTTCTGCTCAACATCCACATACATCGACAGCATATCGGCTAATGTCTTGTTGAAGCGTTCTGTGAGACCGTTTGTCTGAGGGTGGTATGCAGTTGTCATCCTGTGGACAACGTCGCATCTTGACATGACCTCTGATACTAGTCTTGACTGGAATACCTTTCCACGATCGGATATCATCACACGTGGTGCTCCATGCTTCAAAATAATGTCTTCTACTAGAAATTTTGCAACCTCTGGAGCTTCTGCAGTCGGCACAGGTTTGGTGACAGCGTAGCGCGTGAGGTAGTCGGTGCAGACTATTATCCATCGGTTACCGGCTGTCGACTTCGGGAACCTCCCTAAAAGGTCGATCCCAATTCGGTGGAATGGAACTGCTGCAGGCGGAATTGGTACTAGATGACCTGGAGGTAATTGCGGCACATGTTTCCGTCGCTGGCACTCTTTACAGTGACTCACATAATGCTTGACAGATCGGTAGAGACCCTTCCAGTAATACCTGCGTCGGATTCGGTCCAGGGTCTTCACAAATCCCAGATGACCGGATATTGGAGCGTCGTGGAAATACTTGAGAATAGCTGGCTGGAGATGAGCTGGAACGACCAGAAGCCACTTGGGGCCTAGTGGATCGTAGTTGTTCTTATACAATGTCCCATCTATCAATTGAAACTCTCCTTTGGCCGGTTCTCCTTTCTCCAAGGCGTCTATGGTTCTTAATAACTCTGAATCTTCCCTCTGTTCAGCTGCAACGTCACCTAATTCAGCGAGGGCTGAAATTCCATTCATGCTGTTGTGTTCTATTAAAGGATTCCTTGAAAGGCTGTCGGCATCCTTGTGTTTGCGTCCGTTTTTGAATACCACCGTGACGTCGTACTCTTGAAGTCTAAGTGCCCATCTTGCTAGTCGACCTGATGGATCCTTCAAGCTGGTTAGCCAACATAAAGAATGGTGGTCTGTCACGACGGTGAAAGGTTTGCCGAATAAATACGGACGAAACTTGTTGATAGCCCAGACAACTGCGAGGCATTCTTTCTCGGTTGTAGAGTAGTTTATCTCGGGCTTAGAGAATACTCTTGATGCATAGGCTATCACCTTCTCAGCACCTTCCTGAATTTGCACAAGCACTGCACCGATCCCATAACCGCTGGCGTCAGTGTGAAGTTCAGTTTCTGCATTCTCGTCGTATAAGGCTAGAACTGGTGCGGAAGTTAGAGCCTCCTTAAGTGCCTGGAAAGATCTTTCTTTAGTTTCATCCCAGTAAAACTTGGCGTCTCCCTGCAAAAGTTCTTGCAGTGGACGTGCCATGTTACAGAATCCTTTTATGAAACGCCGGAAGTATGAGCACAGCCCAAGAAAGCTTCTCACATCACGAATGTGCTGAGGAGTTGGAAATTCCATGACTGCCCTTACTTTATCTGGATCAGCGCGGACGCCATCTCCGTTGACCAGGTGCCCCAGGATTTTTATCTCTTTGGCGACGAAGAGGCACTTCTTCGGATTGAGGCGGAGTCCTGCAGTCTGAACACACTTCAGCACCGTTGACAGGCGACTCAGATGTTCTTCAAATGTTTTCGAGAAAACAACAATGTCATCTAAATAACAAAGACACGTCGTCCACTTAAGGTGTCGAAGTAAGTTGTCCATCATGCGTTCGAATGTGGCCGGAGCGTTGCATAATCCGAATGGCATTACTTTGAATTCATAGAGGCCATCAGGTGTAATAAAAGCCGTCTTTTCTCTGTCAGCTTCGTCAACCTCGATTTGCCAGTAGCCTGTCTGCATGTCCATGGTTGAGAAGTATGTAGCTCCTTTCAAGCAGTCTAAGGCGTCGTCGATGCGCGGCAGTGGGTAGACATCTTTCTTTGTGATTTTGTTCAGCCGCCGATAGTCGACACAGAATCGCCACGTACCATCCTTCTTCTTTACGAGGACCACCGGAGATGACCAAGGACTCTCCGAAGGTTGAATAATGTCATTATGCAACATCTTCTCCACTTCCTCTCGAATTATTCGCCTTTCGACTGGTGACAATCGGTACGAGCGCTGGCTAATGGGCGGATGATCCCCAGTATTGATACGATGCTTTATCGTGGGCCGTTTCGTCTGACCTTTTTTTTGCTGGGGTGTGAATACACCAGAGAATTGGCGTAGTATAGCTAACACCCGGTGGTGTTGTTCCTTGGTCAGGCCGGACCCTATTGGCAGTTCCATAGTTGTTTCCTCCAGCGTGTTGTCGGTACTAGTAACAGAGCATGGATCTTCGTTAATGACGTTGAGCTCGCCCTCCTGGACTGGTTCAGCTGTCCCTATGCACATTCCCTTGGGGATAATTTGTGACTGCTCGTGACAGTTGGTGATCCAAATGTCTCCTCGACCACCGATAATGCTTATGATAGCCGCTGGTATGTAGATTTCTTTCGTGAGCCTAATAAACTTTCTACTATCGACAAGCACTTCAAGGTTGCGGTCGTCCGTGTTTTTGACTGGGACTCTTCTCATTGCGAACGGCGGGATTGTCACGTTGTCAACGGCGAATAACTTCCCAGAAGATTCTGTGTTACGTGTACCCGTCGCAACGACTTCTTCAATTTGCAGCTCAGATGTTCCACAGTCAATGACAGCTTGGGATGCCTTAAGGAAGTCCCATCCAAGGATGACATTATGACTACATTCTGTTAAAATGACAAATTCAACTGGCTGGGTCCTGTTGTTGATGGTTATTCTCGCGACACAAGCTCCAGCTGGCTGGACGTACTTTCCATTTGCGACCTTTAGCACAGTTGCCCCCGTATCACGGAACATTGTCTTCTTTAGTGTGCGACGATAATTGTCCGACAATACGGAGAAAGAAGCTCCTGAATCAACCAGCGCCCGGACAGGTTGGCCGTCGATTATAACGTTGATGAGATTTCCCGACATCTTAGTGACTGTCATCCATGGAGGATTTTCATCTGCGGCGGCCTCACCTCCGTAGATGGTCGCCTTGCTTAGTTTTCCTGCGTGCGGCGGCTAGGGGAGCGGCTGGTAGCTCTGTCCGGCGACGATGAACGGCAGCGGCGCGTCGGGGATCGACCTCGTCTAGGGTACGGCGATGGGCTTCTTCCCGTAGGTCGACCGAACTCGTCAGCGGGTGGCTGCCTGGGGTAGAACTGTTCTGATGGCGGACGTCTTGCGGCAAAATAATCGTCAAATACTCGTCTTCTCTCTCTGCAGTATCGTACGACATGTCCAGGGCGCCCACAGTGGAAACATACTGGCGCGTTGTCTTCTGTCCTCCAGACGTCCGTTCGTCTGCGGGACGTCATAGGTGCCGGAGGATTTGGTTGTGGCCGTGTCGGCCGGTTCCTAGGCTGCCGTTTGGCAGCTGCAGCATACGTCATATCAGGGCGAGGCCATTCTTCACGTCGAGTGCGATTGGCTCGGCAGACAGGAGCTATTGTCTGAAATACCTCTTTTTCCGCCGCGTCGGCTCCTTCATGACCCACTGGGCTTACATCCATGGCCATGATCTGATGCTCACTCGGTTCAAGAGTCCCAGCTGCCATGAACTGTTGTAATTCTTCTCTCACAATTTGTCGTATGAGAGACGCAAAGTCGTGCTGGTCTTCCACAACTGCCATAGGGACTACGTTGGGAAGTCTGTCATACTTCTTTCGCCCAACCCTCCTTTGTTGCATCTCCTCAATCCGCTGGCACCACTTGATGAACTCTTCCGTCGTAGCGACGTCTTTTATCAGAAGAGCTTGGTACATGTCTTCTGCAATACCTTTCATTAGGTGCGTGATTTTGTCGGCTTCAGTCATATTCGGGTTGACTACGTTGCATAGGGCCAAAACATCCTGTATGTAAGATTGCGTCGGCTCCCCATGTCGTTGGGCCCGGTTCTTCAGTTGTTCTTCCGCCGAGCGGATTTGTCGCTGGTGGTCCCCAAACGTTTTCTTAAGTTCCGTCTGGAACATTTCCCAGTTATTCAGTTTATCTTCGTTGTTCTCGAACCACTGCTGGGCGGTTCCGTCCAGATAGAAATAAACATTTGCCAAGCACATGGTATGATCCCACCTGTTGTACTTGGCGACTCGGTCGAACCCTTTTAGCCATTTGTTAGGGTCCTGTCCAGCGTCTCCAGAGAACACCGATGGGTGTCGAATGTGCAGCTGGCTTGCCGCCATGGGTTTCCTAATGACGCGGACTTTCGGAAGGACGTACTGAGTATATCCTTTGTAGTCCGGTTCCAGTCCGTGTAGGCGGCGACTTTTACGTTGCCTAATCGGAGCCACGATGATGCAGCTGTTGCACAGGGTACCCGGCGCCTCCACCAAACTATGTCGCGTTGCAACCGGGGCAGGTGTGAATTCGAAGGTTACTTGTCAATGAACACAGCACTTAAACTGAGAACAGGTTTATTGAGAACTCAAACATACACGCAGCACTGACTGCCTCTTGGGCAGAATGCTCTTCTATTTATACACAGATAGAACGTACTAGAGATTACAAGAGTAGTTAACAAGTTAGAAGTTACAAGTGACCTTAGGAAACATGTAGAATCTTCTGGAAATAATAAACAGAATTAAATAATTTTTGTCAGTGGGCGGGATTGAACCGGCGACCTTCGGTACCGCAATTCGTGACGCTACCCGCTGCGCCATGCTGGCAGACGGTACACTGGCGTTCATGCGGCAATATTATTAAAATAACTTAAACTAGTTGTAGATGTTAATAAAGTAGACACTGATGAGCCCTGTTATACAACGAGTAGAAAGAAAGCTAAAATATCACTAAAATCACCCACTGTTAATTGATGCTTAAGGAGTAATCACTAATAGTAAGAGTTGTATGAAATAAGTATTGTGTTTGCAGCTGTGGCTTATGCTGGCAACAACCGATACACAGTACCACGGGACTTCATCCCCCCTGTGCAAGCGAGAATCGTTGACGAATGGATCTTCTACGAGACCAACCAGAAGACACCCCTGGACGTGTCTCTGCAGAAGCTAGCGGCACCCTGGTTGTTCAACGATTTCGTCGAAGCTATACCGCTCGCCAGTGAACCTGTGTGAGTAGTTATACTGTACTTGCGGTGGCATTGTATGACGCTGTCCTGTAGTGAATTGGTAGACGAATGTGCTTTCTGTGCTTCTTCATTCTGGCGGGTGGGAAAATATATCTCTGGCAAAGCTGCCTTAAATTTTCCATTGCTCCCCACACTGCTCCGCAAACAAGATCGCTGAATTTCTTTTTCTGTTTTGTCTTTGATTCCAATGACACATTATGTTCTGGTGGTTACTAACTCATGAGTCTCATTGGTTTATAGTATACTAAGTGACCAGTGCGAATGTTTCGCGAAAACGATGGATAGTAAGGTTGGTAGTTTGTAATATTGTGAAAGAAAAAACTAACTCATTTGTATCGAAATTATTTGTTTGTATAATATAAGGGCCTTCTCACTCCGCTGTTCAGTAGTATTTATATGGAGAAACCGTTAGCAACCAGTCCGTAATTAGTTATAAGGGACGCAGTGTCTACGAGTCTTCTTCTCCACTTTTGAAATAAGTATGGTATGCAGTAAGCAAGCTGATTTCACACTATTAATTACTTTTTGTGGGTCTTGATATCGAATGAGACTGTTAAACACTTGAAATTTTTCCACCATCGCTCCTAATGTACATTCTATAGTTTTTTTCTCTCTACTAAGTGTATTAAATACTCTTTTTGTGTTATCAAAAGTTCTTTGAGGATATGATCTCATTAAATATCGCGTAAGAGAAAATGCTTCATCGCCTACAAAATAGAGCGGGAAAATGATATTTAAATCACTTGGTAGCCTTGAAGGCAAATCTTTAATCTCCTTTACCTTATTTGAATTACATAACATAAGATAATATCCTCATTCGAATCGGAAGAAATAGACGCCTTGCTGAAATCACAAAAGTGACTGCAGTTCTAGAAATTTGAGAAGCGCCGTGTGCAAACATTGGTCAGTAACTAATCTCAGTTCGGTTTTCTTTGAGTAGCGTCATGTGAGAAGGGACTAAACAAAAGTCAACGCATGTGAATCAGTTTACTTATTTCTCTGTGATATGTCCTTTTGCTATCTGGCGGCTTGGCTTTGAAGCACTTAATACGCGCGACTTTTACAGTTATTACTTTTGTCCGTCAAGGGGGGAATTCCAAAAAATTTCGTACTTAATTTATAATGTTGCCAGTGTGGAGACCTTAATCTTTTAAATCATACTTCACATATTGATTTCAATTATGTATTATGAGTGATAATGGCTTGAAAAAAATAAAAATAAAACTTTATTCCATTTAAACTCCGAAAAATTTCTTTCGTAAAAGATAACATGATAAAATCTTTAAAATGTTACCTCATTTCCAGATTTCAGTTTAATAATAAGGAAGATAAATAGCTAAAAATATTTAATAAATAAAAATAATAAAAAATACTTATCTACATAATATATATGATAGTTTATAGTTTTCGACATCAACAAACGAACAGTCAAATGTGATTTAGTCTCAGAAACAAGGTGATGAACCAGTTGTCACGTCACTATGACATGTTTGTGATTTTCGATACTGTGACTTGTTTTCGGTTACCGCAGGTTACCTGAAGAATTCAGCAGGAGGTGCGAGGTGTACGGCTTCGGCTGTAGCGGGCCGGGCAGGAACGACTCCGGCGTGGGCCGCGTAGCCGTGCAGGTGGTGTCCAGCTGGCGCGCGTGCCTGACGCAGCGCGACGAGCGCGTCATGTGTGCAGGAGACCGCGCGGTGTGCGCGGGCGACGAGGGCGGACCAGTCTGCTGCGCCGACCAGCAAGGACGCACCAGGTACGCACTCCAAAATACTGTGTCGGTTCACTTTAATGTGCCACTTACTCCATTATCCAGGCAGTGGATACCACTAACGTTACTGAAGTGCGTTAAAAAAACGTATTTCACTCACAACGATTGTTTATCTCTGATTAAACCAAGTATTTAGATTACAGTGTCTTGCAGTGAAAAGCCAAAAGTCTTCTATTGCAGTTACTTCACGAGCTGAAACAGGTGGCAACGTAAACGGTTTCTAAAGGTGCATCCGACCAATTAAAGCAGAGTTATTTTATACGTATTATGAAGAGCTAAGTATATGTGAAAATAATATATATTTTCGTACGCCAGTGGTTTACTGTCCTTGAAAATACCGAAATATTTTCCCCAAATCCAGAGAAATCAGTTTTTTGCTGTCAATCTACTCAGCCATTTTTTGATAGATCGGCATGGTTACCGTGCAGTGTAGGTGGCTGTTGAACTGTAAAGTGCCACCCACTTCATGTCTTCACTGAACGTAGAATATAGGACGTAGTCGTACGTCTTCTTCTCAAAATCTTAGATTGGAAAAGAGGATAAAACACCTGCCTGGCGTCCAGGGATGTTGTTTAGGACAGTGATTCACTCAGTGCTGGTTGAATAGCTTCATTTTGTTATCATCTTACGGCTACTGCAAAGCGGTCATATGTAGTATGTAGTAACAGTAAGGATGGTTCACAACGAGGTTTCCTGGCCGGTCAAATCCGAGGACAGTGACAGGATACTGTGACGGATCTGCCGTCTACAAAAGGCAGCTGCACTTCAGTCATTAGCCTCATCATCACGACTCGCCACCCAATAAAGAACGTTGCTCTCTGCCATGTTTTCCCAGCTCTTATATATGTAGCAGACTAGCATTTACCCACTACTTCGCACGTGCGGGTCTTGCCGTATATATTAACTTGGAGAAGCAAAAAAAAGTATGTTAATGCAATATAATTTTTGAAATATAAGAAATTATAGCTACATAAAACTTTATCGCTAACAGCCCAATAAGGGCGCACTGAGAGTCGTTCGTCCTTTATATCAGAAACTTGGAAGACACTTTCCTGTACATAAATAATGCATATTAAAGCGAAAAGAAATGTACCTTAAACATAAAGCAACACGGAGGTTATAGTCAACGATAGTGTTTGCAGCATGGAAGAAAGAAATATATGGAGACGACGCAAGAGACCTTCATCACGCATTGAAGTGACGCCGGCCGTAGGAGGAGTGGGGGGTTAGGCCGCATCCATACAGACACGTGGTATATATACAAGAACCTCAAGGGGACTCTAGGATTGACTCTTAGGTGGTCGCCGTTTGGTGTAATTCGCGTGATGCCTAGTCGTCTCCGATAGCACGGCCCTGTTCTGTTGTCGTCCCGTTAGCGGGAAGCTGTGCAACTTACGGCGCTCCTCGGGCCGTGTGGTTGCAGTAGGTTTTTTTTTTTTTGGCATCTGCCTTTCGGCGTGTTTGTGATGTCCCGCTACCGTGGTAGCTCTACTTTACGTGTAACTCTGTTTAGGATGAGGAAATTTTTGGGGACTCTTTTTATTGCTCTTTGAGGGGAAAACATGGCTATGGTTCGTCAAAGACGACCTTATGTGAAAAACCCCTACAGTTTTCTTATGATCATATCAGTTACCTTCTGCCTGATATATAATACTTAGTGGCACTTTATAGCTGTGCCAGTGCCTAGGCATTGTTGTGCCCAGGGAATGGAGCCTTTCGTCATTTTGTCTAAACTTATCTATTCTGTCATAGAACTTTTCTGCTTGTCTGAATATTTCTACGTGGACTGGGTTGATGTTAGTTGTGTCATGAAGGAAGTCAATTGGTGTGTATCTGGGAGCTCTTAGTATTACCCGTAGGTATCTGTTCTGAAGTCACTGAAGTTGGTCTGTGTTGGATTTTGCTACAGTTCCCCACACCTGGCATCCGTATAGGATGAAGGGGAGGACAGCTGATTTGTAGATCCTAAGCTTTTTTGCTGTGGTTAGTTCAGAGCTGTACAGGATTGGAAAGAGGTTTTTAAGTATGGCTGTGCCCTGTTTTCTTCTGTCTAGAATGTGCTTTCGGAAGAGGAGCTTTTTGTCAATGGTGACTCCATGATTTTTGGTATCGGTTGACCATTCTGTTTCTTAACCTATGATGGTTAGTTTATTGTCTATGATTGGTCTCTTCCTGGTGAAATATATTGCTGCGCACTTGGATGGGTTGATTTTCACTTTGTTAGTACGACACCACTTTTCCAGTTCGCGGAGGCCGTGTTGAAGGTGGTTGACGTTTAGGTCATGTCTCCTGCCCGATGCATATATGGTGGTGTCGTCTGCACACTGTGCAATTTTGGCATATTGCGGCAATTGTATGTCGTTGACGTTAATTTTAAACAGGAGTGGTGCCAGAACTGAACCTTAGGGGATACCAGCCGGAATGGTGTGAACTGATGAGTTTTGACCTTCTATTGAGACAAAGAATTTCCTGTTTTCCAGGAAACTTCCAATAAGCTGGATGTAACAGTGGCGGAATGTTGTCTGTGTTCCTAGTTTTGTTATGAGGTTTGCATGCCATACCTTGTCGTAGGCTTTTTCTACATCTAAGAATACAGCCGAAGTTGAGTTCTTTAGGTTGAATCCCTTCGATACATCTTCGGTAAATCTGATAAGTTGGCTAGTACTTCCTACTCTATTTTCGAAACCAAACTGTTCTTTCCGGATTGTTTTGTCTGCTTCTAGGGCCTTGTTGATGCGTTTTAGGATTACCCGCTCCAGCACTTGGATGCAGAGGTAGTAGGCTGATT
>JARYHS010014051.1:0-10001 GCA_031002005.1 Vandiemenella viatica | reverse complement strand
TATATTCTTAAACTGGATCCGAATTTGTCAGAGACTGCTTTTGTAACGTTTTACTAAAAAAAATAAAAAAAATTGAAGACTGTGATCAGATATTTACCAACTTCTGTCACATAGGCTATTTGAAAACATGTGAAAGAACATATTCCGTAAAAATTAAAGTTAATTCAAAGACTAGAGAGGTAGAAAACAAATTGCGAGGCTGACTATGGTTCATTTCCTCTAAGGTTTCGCCACTTTAACTTCAAATAAGTAAAGTTTTTGATCAACTTCATCACGAAACGAAATTGCTGCAGCTCATCTCGTTACTAAAGAAAAGTCACGCTCTTTATAAATCTTAAACTCAGGTAGTTGTTGCCATTACACACCCGTGAAGCAATATTGTGATGAAAATTTATTTCCCCCACCAAAAAAAGAGAGAAAAAACACAATGTCCAAAACACAATAAAGATCTTTATTACAATAGAGAACATTCTTTTATCTTAGTTATTGGAGGAATACTAATGAAACAAGATTATTGGCCATGGCATTTTGAAGGTACCATACTGGTTTTCATAATATTGGGAAACGCATGGACAACCGAAATCTCGATGACCGGACTGGGATTCGAACCCACGTCCTCCCTAATGACAAGCGAGAGCGTTACCGCTCACCAATCACGCGTGGTGCCAAGACACGGTGCTACCATAATAGAGTCTTACACTGTATCACGTTAAGCATTACCCAGAGATTAAACACATTACTACGAACATGGAACCTGAGATTTCAAATATACATATATTATAATACTCGCAAACATGAATTACTTAAATGATTGGTGGGTACAAAGCACTTCGCAATCGTAGTATGGTGAAATGAAGTCGCACTTGTGTTTGAGCTGATGTGGAAGCAAGGAAGTCGGCAGGTCCTACTATAGACCTCGTATACCGGGTCGTGCGGGGAAAGATGTGATTGGTTCTACAACTAAATTTTCGCCGTTTACCATCATAACCGAATTCTTGACATTCCAACAGAATTTGATGGAATAGATGATATCTGTTCGATAACCAGCAATTTGTTGTAAAAATTCGGCTTCGAGCAAGCCGAAAAAAGCTTTGTTGTAAGCAAGCATAAACACCAATAAAATAATAATAACGCGTATGGCGTTTTTTTTTTTTTTTTTTTTTTAAGGATACCCGAAGGATTAGGAAGTGTTCTGACATACTTCACATTGCACACCAAGCAGTGCCAGAATTCAGGTTCAGTTACAGTTAAGGGCCTTCGAAAATAATCACCGAGACAGGAATTCGAACAGGGGACATTTCGGTCTCCAGTCAGATGTCCAACCCTCTGAAACCACAGAAAAAAATAAAATAATACAAAAAAACAGCTGCGATTTGTGTATAGATATTAATTACATATGTTTCAGCCAAATACATGTTTGGTTTCAATGCAGTCATTAAAACAGTCTCCATGAAAAGTTGTACACGAATTAATTTTAAGCAAAAAAATTATTAAAACCTTTGAAAGAGCAACATAAAGACGTGAACATTCATTGAAATTTGGAGTCAAGGAAGTTTCTTCAACTAATGATAAGTTATCCACATTTATTGATCATAAAGAAATAAGGATTAGCGGATGTCATATAATGATTACGAGTGTCTTGTCCGCTCGCAGGTGAAATGTACAGCCTTCAGTACAAATAACAACATTAAAAACTGTGTTTGTGAATAATGTAATTTCCACAAAAATTTTCGTTAGCTGCATATAGCAAAGTTCGACAAAGTGTTAAATTGGAATTCATACACCGTTCGAAATAAATTTGCTGTTGCTTGTTTTTGACACATGGAAGCAATTTTAATTCAGTGGCTAGTTAATTGTAGTCGTTAGAAATTCATTCAAGAAACCAATTTGCCGTTAAGCCATGGTCAGTTTTTGAGTGTCTAATATTGCGTAATGTGACACAATCAATATCTTGAGGTGTACCGACGATATCAGTTTTTTCATCAGATTAGTAGCTTTATGTTCATTCGTAGAGTATGCAAGCTGTTAAGTGGTTTTGTAAATTAATAGACAGGAGAACAGACTACCGGAAGCAACTCAAAATATACAGCAAATGAAAGATGTTTGTGGAAGAGTGACAGAAACAGAATGGTGTGGTGTCACATTTTAAGACAAGCGGGACAAATCAACTTGTTTGAGAAGCTACAGGAAAGGAATACAAATGTTGGGATATGTGAATCATATAAATCTGGGCTTAGGTTGAGGTGACTAGAAAGGAGGAGATGGATGAATGCTTGAAATTAGTTGAGAGGGTACAGACAGATTTAAAAAAAACAGACAAACAAACAGTATCTGATCAATTTCGCCGGAAGATAATGGAGGAAATCGGATCCGAAACGTTACATCAACCTGACGTGCACTCCCTGAGGGAAACCAGACAACACCCTACACAATTAATGTACCGGGATAGCATTTTTACTTTTAACATGCAATTCGTTGACAAGCCTGTGTACTTGTGGTCACCAATTACGAAAGGTAAGGGGGTAAATTACGAAACTTAGAAGGATAATAGCAAAAATTGTAAAGCCATAGTGCAAAAAGTAAGGAAGAGTTACATCTTTGATTAACGTTTTACAGACTGTCGTGGACAAAGAATTGTAAGGAAATTTACCATTGTTTTATTTTGTTATGGCTTTACGCCTCGTCGACGTCGAGGTCATTAGAGGCGGGAAAGGACTGAGGGGTAGGAAAGGGAAGGAATTCGGCCATGGCCTTTTGATGGAAACATCCTGGCATTCGCCAGGAATGCTTTGGGGAAACCATGAAAAACCCAAATCTGGATGCCCGAACGGGGATTCGAGCCGCTTCCTCCAGTTCGATCGCAGAGCGCTACCGCTCACCCACCTCACCAATGTCCTCCATAAGGCGAAGAGCCGTTAGGACACGACTACCTTAAAAATGCGTCTCATCAACAAAATAAATTATATACAAAAAGGCATTAAACGAAGGGGAAAATGTGATCAATGAATACATCCATCTTACGAACCAGACACTATTTAGAACACTAAAAATAAATTCGCATTCAAACAAAGATAAAACTTAACTTCAGTAAGCAAATTAGGTTGGTAATACATAAGCCGTAGACAGTTTGCATCTTTGAGAAGAAACTATAAACAATAACAAAAATCTGTTTAAAAGTTACATTGTATAAATACGTGTATAAATATGCTTTTAATAACAAAATGGTCAGTTGGTGAATAACCTCAAGAAGAATAACAACAACTATGCTTGTTTCAGAAGTTACTTTCAAAATCAGACGCGTGCAAATTATATTTTCTTATTGAAAATTGTTCAGTAGGTGAGAAACCTCAAGGGGAGAAACTGATATGGAACAATTCCATACACTAATGTAATATAGGAAAACTGTAAGTAAAATAAGCTGTAATAATATTTAATAACAAAATTTATACCTTCATTTAGATAAACATTATGCTGCACATCAAAAATTGTACATAACTTGTTCTAGGGCACTGATGATGGTCTAATAAACCGAAATGCATATGCCATAACAAAGTTTTTTCATTTGTTAGCTGCACTAGACGGAGAATAAAACCCAACATTAGTATAGCAGCTAAGGATATTGACCTAAGTATTCAAGAGTATATTTAGTGTCTCGCTATATGATGTTGGACATACCAAATAATTTGTTGGAGGCTCATGATCATAATGTCACGAATAGTTAGAGAAACAAATCAGTCCAGGAACTGAATGTGAAGTTAGGAGTGATCTACACAGTGAAAGAATTAAATGAAAAGTACTATGATAAAATCGTCAAGAAAATATGGTCTATGAAAGTTGATGATGCAGCAAATAAATGAGGGTTTGAAAGTCCGTGCAGGAGTTCAATAACAAAGTATCTGATCTTAAAGTATACGGACACATGTCTGAAAATGTACTTAGGCTTTACCCGAGTCACGTTCCGTGTTATTGCATATTAATGTGGGGTGAGTCCACCCTTTGACTGTATCACGCCCTTAACTCTGCCGGGAGACTTTCAATGACTTTTCTACATGCCATGATGGGATGACGCACCATTCGTCCCCAAGAGCTGAAACCACAGAAATTAGGCATGTTGGACGCTGGAATCTGGAGCGAAGTCGGCGTTCTAACTCATCCCAAAGATATTCCTTGAGTTCAGGTCGGTTTTATGGGCAGGAAACTTCGTTTCAGGAATGTTATTGTCCATATACCATTGCCTCACAGGGTGCTTAGTCATGCAGATACAATTAATCATCATCTCCGAACTAGTTCTCCACCATAAACAGTACACTATGATTTAAAATGTGTCCATATACTTCCACATTTAGATGTTTTAAGGTTTTATAGGGGACACAATACTAACTACGGTAACACCCTATTAGGTTCTTCAGTGGTTTAATTTATATATATTGATTAATTAAAAAGTCCACCAGAAGGTTATGTTGAAGATTTGTTTATTTGCTCAAAACGAAGTCAGCGATATTCACAAGCACAGATACAATACAGAGATGCACTTCTGAGCAGTCGCAAATAAAATCTCTGTGAACTCAACTTGAAAAACTAACTGGATGAATCTCTCTGTAAAACTGAATACTGAATGAATACTGACTCTGTCCAGCCGATCTGTTTATATAGTCTCTATCGAAATTACGAGAATTCTTCAAAGGCATCCGCCCGATATTTCTCGAACATTATCAATCACTCAAACAATCAAACATATTAAAAACAATCGGAATTAATACAAAATTACTTAACAACATTACAAAATGATCAGAAATGGTAATTAGAGATACTTAAATACAAAATTATTTGCAGAAAACATCTCAAACTGTAGAAAATTGTCCTGCATTAATACATGGAATTACAAACATTTAAGAAATTCTCTTGCACCACTCGGTTCTTAAACATATTAAATGGACTTTAAATAATTTTCTTTCATAAAACAAAGTCTATATACACTGATTTACAATAAATTACAAAACAAACATACCAGATCATATTCAAGCAAACTTTAGCTCACTACAAATACTTCATACGGTACAATACTATTCAAAATTCAGGTATGAGGGCTGTTACAACCCACATACCTTAGCAACAGCTCCTCCGTACGTCACTGATGGCATCATACATTATGGCATGTAATATTCTCCAGTCATTCGCCAAATCCAAACTATTCAATCGGTTTGCAACAGGGTATAGCGTGATTCATCACTCTAAATCTCTCGTTTCCAGTCATCCACCGTCCATTAGCGTAGCTCTTTACACCATCTCAAGCGTCGCTTAGCTTTAACTACAGAAATCTTTGTCTTTTGAGCAGCAGCTCGATCTTCTTTTTAACTCTTGACGCATTGTCCTTGTGCTGTTTGGACTGCTAGTAGCACTTTGGAACTAACGACTGATTTTTTCCGCTCATTTTTTGCCATTTTTTTTTACAAACACTCTCCACAATGCTCGATTTTCGCTTCCCGTGACTGGATGATGTTTGTTTGTGGTTGTTCTTTTTTCACTTACCGAGTGTGGTGGGTGAACGGTTAACGTTCTGGTATCGCATTCGGGGGGACGCGGGGTTGAATCCCTGTCCGGGCATCCAGATTTGGGTTTCCCCAAATCACTCCAGGTGAAGCCGGGATGCTTCCTTCAAAAGGCCGTGGTCGAATTCCTTCCCGTTCCTTATCCCCAAACTCATCCCACATATAATGACCTCGAAGACGTCAAGGCATAAGCAATAAGTATACAGGGTGTTACAAAAAGGTACGGCCAAACTTTCAGGAAACATTCCTCCCACACAAACAAAGAAAATATGATATGTGGACATGTGTCCGTAAACGCTTACTTTCCATGTTAGAGCTCGTATTGTGGACGGCTGTGATACAATACGCCATTCTCCAGGGCTGCATCAGCGCATCAGGGATTCCATGCGACGGAGGGTGGATGCATGTATCCCCGCTAACGGAGGACATTTTGAACATTTCCTGTAACAAAGTGTTTGAAGTCACGCTGGTACGTTCTGTTGCTGTGTGTTTCCATTTCCATGTTTAATGTGATTTGAAGAGAAGTAATAAAATGAGCTCTAACATGGAAAGTAAGCGTTTCCGGACGCATGTCCACATAAATATTTTCTTTGTTTGTGTGTGAGGAATGTTTCCTGAAAGTTTGGCCGTACCTTTTTGTAACACCCTGTATATATATATATATATATATATATATATATATATATATATATATATATATATACAATTATAAATTCCACTTCACAATCACGTCACCATCTGTCTACAAGGACAACTTTGGAAGGAATGAAGTATTCCTGATGTATTTGCCACTCAGTTAAGATCCAATGACTGATCCACCTTCGAAGTCACTGTCCTCTCCTAACAAACCCATTCTGGTGTTTCTGCTTCTCTATTGACAACACACCACTCCCCACTTCCCATTACACTTACAGGTCCTCCTGTCGTGACACATAGTAGCGTTCAATTCAGCATTACGTAGGGGTGACCGGATACTTCTGATCAGGTAGTGTAGGCTATTCAAAATCTCTATTGTAAAAGTGTATGAAAAGAGAATATTATGGCTTAGTAATTTATCGCTCATAGACGTCGAGGTCATTAGGGGCCACCGACATGGATACAAGGAATGGGAAAGAATCCGACGAGAGCCTTTTGAAGGAACCATCCCAGCATTCACCTGAAGTGATTTCGGGAATCTATGGAAAACAGATGGAGACTCCATACAACGTGCTTCCGAATGCAAAGTTAGATCGATACCACTTACCACCGCAACTGTAAATGCCTTATCCTGTTACGTGATGGATCTTTGGAGCTTTTGTTCCTGAGGTAAAATGCTAGTTCCTATCCAAATATTTCACCAATCTAATAAATGTATATACATACTTAGCAAAGACCCGCTGAACAGCAATAACGTAATTAAAAAAAAAATCTTCGTGAAATACTTATACTTATTAGTTATATGCATCTTAATCACTTCCAGCACTCAATTCATCCGTCTCCTATATTATTATGACTTCCAAGTCAGCTCCTTTATCAGATCAGTTACTGATTGTATTTTGCGGTAATTTCCACAAACAAATCCAGCTGCCCTACTTTCTACTCCCTTCAACTGCTGTATCTGAGATTCAAAATGTCAGTCCCTCATCATTCCACCACACTTGAGCAATGGAGTTTGTAACCGCATGCCGGCTGAACACAATTTTGAGGATAATTACCCAAAAACATATTTCGTCATAACAGGAAAAATATATACTGTTATATTGTAAAGTTTTGATGTTATTAATTTATTTTATGAAATATGCTCCAGAAAGGTTATGTCTAACTTTAGTCGGAGTACAAATTCGTTGTAAAAATAATTCTATGAGCGTACATCTATACATCTATCTTTAGAAGGTGAAATAAATGGGCTTAAAAAAGTATAAAAACAATATTAGTAAATTTATAGCTTCGTTAGATTAATTACAGTGAATTAATCTCACCGAACGTGGTGGGTGAGCGGTAACGCTCTGGCCTCGCATTCGGGAGAAAGCAGGTTCGAATCCCCGTCCGGCCATCCAGATTCGTGTTTTCAATGGTTTCCCCAAATCACTCCAGGCGAATGCAGGGATAATGTCTTCAAAAGTCCATGCTAGAATTCCTTCCAGTTCATAGCCACCACTCCTTTCCCGCCTCTAATGACCTCGACGTCGACGAAGCATAAAGCTCGAATTAAGAACAGAATTAATAAGAAGAAAATAATCAGGAAATATAAAAGATACATAATTAGCAAGCAAAACCTGATCACACATATAAGAAGAGGCATAATACACGTAAAATCTGTAACACTCTAAATTCAAATTTGTTTCCAGTGGCACGGCTTGTTGATAAATTTCACTGGACCTTAATATTTAAAAATGTTAAAATCAATTTGCAGTTCCTGTTTTTTTTTTATCTTGTTTATGGCTTTATGCATCGTCGACGTTCGAAATTTAGGCAATCAGAAGTGGGAAAGGGCTGGGGGCAAGGAGCGGGAAGATATTTAGCCTTGGCCTTTTAAAGGAACCACCTTGACATTCGCCTGGAGTGATTTCGATGGCCGGACGAGGATTCGAACCTGCATCCTCTCGAATTCACTGTAAAAACTGAAAACTCTGTGCGGTCATATGCCTCAGCCGGTAATCATGTCGAGTTAAAGTAATTAGACCGAAGCATCAACCACCAGCCGAAATTCGCGTAAAGAAAAGATCGCAGATCAAGTAATTACTTCGTTATAAACACACAAAGTTTGGCTGTGCGAAGACATGAATCATGCGGCCCCATATTTTTTCTCATCTCTCATTCCCCCCGTCTACTGTTCCCGCGTTAAGGCATTAAATTCCGCTTTGCATCTTATTACAGAAGCCTCTATCCAAAATGAAGCCGCGGTTAATCAGACCTACTCGAGGAGGGGGGGTTGCGCGCAGGCTGTGACTTAGTACAGATTAATCTCCGCTAGAGGCGCTGGCGTTGCGCGTCTTCCACGGCCCAGCCAGTATTAGCAACGTTAATTATGTGGCCGCCATATTGAAGGGATGGCCGGGTAGGGGAGGGGTGAGAGGGCAGGGGTGGGGGGAAGTCGGAAAAGGGATTTCCTCCCCCACAGTTCCTCCCCCTTCTGCTGATCCGGCTGCTGCAACTGCTCGTTCATAATTAGAGGCCATTCGTTTTCGCGAGGTGGTTGGGGGTGGGTTTAGGGCCAGCTGAGGGCTGAAGATCCAGGATGAGAGTGAGAGAGAAAAGGGGGTGGGGGCAGTGTTGGTTCTCTCGCCGTCTTTAAGAAGAAGCGCCGAGGCGGATATTCAGGGAAACAAATGAGCGCTTGTTGAAGCGAGATCCTCCCTAACAAGGCGAATCCCACCCCTGTGGCGTGTTGACTCGAGAGGCGGTTCTCGTTTTAGTGTCAGGGGCTTAAGTGTGAACAGCTGCTACAGAAAGGCGCTCTAAGAAGGCAGTGTCGATGATTTGTGCGGGAAGGATCTACGGGCTTACCCTTCCCATTCAGACAAGACATAAAGAAACCCCTCTTTGTAATATCTTGATCCGCAAAATTCGTATGTAACTATTCAACACGAGTAGTCAGTGAACTCAGCAAGTTGTTGTACTCATGAAGATGACCCATAAATTGTGACCGAAACGTTATTATCCTAATCTGCAAACACCGTTTCTGAACCCCTCACTATAGTCAACAGAAATCCGTACGCAACTATTCAGCATGAATGTCGAGTGGAGTCAGATGGTTGAAATCATGAAGATGGCCTTATATCGTGATCGAAACGTTAGAAGAAAGTGGAGTGGAATTGTAATGGAGCGTAGTGTGATATCTCGTCAAATATTCAGCAACATTAACCTACGATATCCGATATTTATTTATTTTTTATTTTTTTTTTTTAGGAAATCTAATGACCCAGATACCTTTCGTGTTCCCGGACTCAACGCACAGTAGCTATGCTTGGTTCACGACACAATTTTAGCTGATTGGATCACCAGTAGGTGTAAAAAATCATCATCCGGTATTTTGCAATCAGGTTAGGGGTTGAGGATTATTCCTATGCACCAGATTGTATCATAAATTGCTGAGTTAATTCCCAAACTTCTCTGTTTCACGGCACTGTTTTTGGCGATTCTTTCTCGCCAGGTGTAGGAGGAAATTCGGTTTCCATGGAGGCAGAAATAAACCGTACTTGGATGTTCGTTTAGTGGAGAAGACTCCAGTAACTGAGGTGAAAGGCTTTTAGATATAGCGGACAATAGCAACTGGAAATCAGACACTTTCAGGAAGAGCATGATTTGATACAAGACTTAGCATTAAAGTCTGAATTTTTTCGTGTTTATGGGCACAGTTAAAAACATCTAAATATATCGGACTGTTCTCTTTGCAACGTCATGTGCTGATCAAGTCGAATCCGTACATATTCATAAATACAAAAGTTAACATCTTTGCCTTGAACTGAAATA